>JAPDOI010001146.1:0-218097 GCA_029168955.1 Aplectana chamaeleonis
TGAAATGCCTTACAGGGGAATTACCCGACCTGGCTGCCAGAACTAAATGCGAAACCAGGTTTTTCTGATCGACTACCTCCCGTGTAGTCATAAAAATCCTATCCTACCTGCCCGAGTAATAGTGGAAGAAAACGTTATGAGCGTAGAAGTTGCCAGCTCTGCAGGTAAAATGAAATTTATCATCCGCAAATTGTCTTGATCGTTCAAATTATCATAAACAAGTCCCTTATTCGGGTTCTGCGCCAAAAATAACCACTCTGGGAGAATTTGGACGAAAAAAATGTTTTGAAATATTTTAATAAAAAATAACTTTTTATAATTACTCGGCCAGCGGAAATAGGGTTTTTACAAGTCCCCGGAAGGTGGTCGATTAGAAAACCATGGCCACATGTGTAGTTCTGGCGGCCAGGTCTGGTCACTCCCTGGTTAAAGAAAACTATATCAGCTTTCCGATTTCAGATATTGAAATGGCCGTTCCGACCAGGGATATACGGAAATTTTTCTAAGCAGAAAATTTCGTTTGACAGAAAACAGAAAATTCAGTTTGACAGAAAACAGAAAAAAAATCTCCTGAATGGTAGAAAACAGATAACAGACAATTTCTCAAAAATAAATAAACAGTGTTCAGTGTACAGTTATTAAGCTTTTTACAGCATTGAACTTTTTACACATTTCTTCTTGGCAAATGGTTCTTTGCACAATGACAAACGGTGGGCCGGCTTCGCCGGCAATCCTCCACATAGCATTCGTTTGGCTTCACCAGAAGAAGGGCCGGCTTCGCCGACCCCCTTCAATCATGTGCAGTGTTCGTTTGGCTCCGTCAAACGAAGTGCCGGCTTCGCCGACCCCCTTCCATCATGAGCAGTATTCGGTTGGCTTCTGGCAAAGGAAGAATAGCCAGTTTCGCTGACTTCCCACCCTCCTCCCGCGTAGTATTCGTTCGGCTTCGCCGAATGATGTGCTATTTTCGCCGGCCATCCTCCACGTAGTATCTGTTTGGCTTCGAGAATGGCAGCGCTTCGCCGGCCATCCTCCACATAGTATTCGGTTGGCTTCGCCAACGAAGGAAAGTGGCTTCGCCGTTCATCCTCCACGTAGTATTCATTTTGCTTCGAAAAACAGTGGGCCGGCTTCGCCGGCCATCCTCCACATAGTATTCGGTTGGCTTCGCCAAACGAAGGGCCGGCTTCGCTGACCCCCCTCCCTCCGCGTATTATTCGTTCGGCTTCGCCGAACGATGGGCCGGCTTCGCCGGCCATCCTCCACGTAGTATTCGTTTGGCTTCGACAAACGGTGGGTCGGCTTCGCCGGCCATCCGCCACATAGTATTCGGTTGGCTTCGTCAAACGAAGGGCCGGCTTCGCTGACCCCCCTCCCTCCGCATAATATTCGTTCGGCTTCGCCGAACGATGGGCCGGCTTCGCCGACCATCCTCCACGTAGTATTCGTTTGGCTTCGACAAACGGTTTTCGCAAAGCGGGCTTCGCCGGCCGGCCATCCTCCATAGTGCATCTGGCTTTGGCTTCGCCAAACGATGAGCGCTGGCTTCGCCGGCCATCCTCCACGTAGTATTCGTTTGGCTTCGACAAACGGTGGCGGCCTTCGCCGGCCATCCTCCACGTAGCACCGCTCTATCCAAGTTTGGCTTCGAGAAACGGTCGGCCGGCTTTCGCCGGCCATCCTCCATATAGTATCTGCTCTGGTTTCGTTAAATGGTGCCGGTTTTCGGCCGGCCATCCTCCACGCATTCATTTCGCTTCGAGTAGGCGGTTGAGCGGCCATCTTCCATATAGTATGCTTGCTCTGGTTTCGACAAACGGTGGGCTGGCTGCCGGTCATCTTCCTCCACATAGTATTCGTTTGGCTTTGATAAACGATGGCCCGGCTTCGCCGGCCATCCTCCACATAGTATTCGTTTGAATTCGCCAAACGATGGGCCGGCTTTGCCGGCCATCCTCCACGTAGTATTCGTTTGGCTTCGACAAACGGTGTGCCGGCTTCGCCGGCCATCCTCCACATAGCATTCTTGCGTCGCCGACCCTCTCCCTCCACACTACGCGGAGGGAGAGGGTCGGCGAAGCCGGCTTTTCGGTTGGCGAAGCCGGCCTTTCGTTTGGCGAAGTCAAACGAATATTACTGCATGATAATGGAAGGGGGTTGGCGAAGCCGGCCCATCGTGGTTGGCGAAGCCGCAAACGAATATTGCCTTTGTGGAAGGATGGCCGGCTTGGTCTGATCGTTCTGGCGAAGCCGAACAAATACTGTCTACGCGCGGAAGGCGGAGCCGGGGAAGCCCCTTCTGTTTGGCGAAGCCGGACGAATACTATGTGAATGATTGCCGGCGAAGCCAGCCCCCCGTTTGGCGAAGCCAAACGAATACTACGCGGAGGGTGGGTGGTCGGCGAAGCCGGCTCTTTATTTGGCGAAGCCAAACGAATACTGCACATGGTGGAAGGGGGTTGGCGAAGCCGGCCCATCGTTTTGCGAAGCCAAACGAATACTATGTGGAGGATGGCCGGCCCATCGTTCGGCGAAGCCGAACGAATACTACGCGGAGGGCGGAGCCGGCCCTTCGTTTGGCGAAGCCGGACGAATACTATGTGAATGATTGCCGGCGAAGCCGGCCCACCGTTTGTCGAAGCCAAACGAATACTGCTCATGATGGAAAGGGGTCGGGTAAACCGGCCCTGCGTTTGGCGAAGCCAAAACAACACTGCACATGATGGAAGGGCGTCGGCAAAGCCGGCGCACCGTTTGGCGAAGCCAAACGAATACTCTGTGGAGGATGGCCGGCGAAGCCGGCGCATCCTTTGGCGAAGCCAAACGAATACTATGTGGAGGATGGCCGCCGAAGCGGGCCCACGGTTTCTCGAAGCCAAACGAATACTACGTGGAGGATGGCAGGCAAAGCGGGCCCACCGTTTGGCGAAGCCAAACGAATACTATGTAGAGGATGACCGGCGAAGCCGGCCCATCGTTTGGCGAAGCCAAACGAATACTATGTGGAGGATGGCCAACGAAGCCGGCCCACCGTTTGTAGAAGCCAAACGAATACTACGTGGAGGGTGGCCGGCGAAGCCGGCCCATCGTTCGGCGCAGCCGAACGAACACTGCACATGATGGAAGGTGATCGGCGAAGCCGGCCTTTCGTTTGGCGAAGCCAAACGAATACTGCACAAAATGGAAGGGGGTGGGCGAAGCCGGCCCTTCGGTTGGCGAAGCCAAATGAATATTGCTCATGAGGAAGTGAGTCGGCAAAGCCAGCCCTTCGTTTGGCGAAGCCAAACGAATACTACGTGGAGGATGGCCGGCGAAGCCGGCCCAACGTTCAGCGAAGCCGAACGGATACTACACGGAGGATGACCGGCGAAGCCTTCCCATCGTTCGGCGAAGCCGAACGGATACTACGCGTGGTGAATGAAGGTGGGTCGGCGAAGCCGAACGAATACTACGCATGGTGATTGGAAGTGGGTCGGTGAAGCCGGCCCATCGTTTGGCGGAGCCAACCAAATATTAGATGGGGGTAGCCGACGAAGCCTGCTCGCTGCGAGGATGCAAATGATACGTACCGATCTTGCGAGTCGCCACCTATGAGCGCAGCATGATTGGAGAATTGAAAACATTGAGCAGTTAAAAGGCTTTTTGACGTCATGTTTGTTTGCTTGCTTGACCATTTTTCAAAAAGGACAACTATACTACTGCCATCGTGGTATTCGGTCTTTGGAACGGCGCTTGTAGACGTACTGGTCTATTCACGTTGCTTTCACAAGCATGTTTAGGAGCTTGTAACCTACATTAGGGAGTGAAATTTATTGTTCCTTCGCGTGCGTATGTGGAGCTGGGATACAGACAGTGTGAATGGGGGGTAGTTGAGTAGCAGCATACGCGCACACGCGCGCGATACACCTTAGTGAACTTGACTCTGAAACAGAGGGTTTGCTGCCTTCAAGTCAAGTGGCTGCCCCGGGCTAGGGACCCGAAGGGTCACTAGTCACAGAAAAATATTACTGAAAATGTTATCAATCAAAAGTCTTTCAAAACGCAGAATATGTGAGATTTCTATGTGAGCAAGAAGATATCCCTATGTCAGCAAATATGAATACAATGATAATAAAACTTCTCTGAAATCGATTTCGTCAATGGGAAGTCATATTAGCGAGTGAAGTCATTATCAACTGCGAATTAAGGCGAGTGAGGGTAAGAAATCAAAAAAAAGGCAATCGATCAGGACAAGGACGGTATGTTTGGTGGGCTTGGCTGCGTATTGAATGTGCAGCATGGCATTCAATACGCAGCCAAATGCACGGTAGGTTTTCTCGACGAAAACCTGTTAGATACTTGCGAGGTTTCACTAGGCAATCCAAGTTACTTGCGAGATTTGGAAGTCGCAAGTATTATGTTTGTGACCGTGTAAGTTACTTGCGAGTCGCAAACTCGCAAGTAACTTAAAAAACTGAGAAAAGCCATAAGTAACTTGATTTTGGCCGGATATCTCGCAAGTAACTTCATTGGAAACTTCTGAGTATAGGAGGGGTCTACCACACAATCAGATAAAAATCACGAAATTCACGCACTCCGAATTGCAGCCAACACTAAAATCAGCCCCCACCCGGGGATTACCTCCCTTGCCGCCGAAGGCTGCACCGTCCATTCAGGGTCTCAAATGATTTGAACCACTCCGAACTGCAGCCAACACTAAAATCAGCGAGACGAAAGATATAAGGTTGAAATCACTTGAAACCCAGGCTCTATTATAGACGGGTGAGCCACTCAAGAATTACTCATAGAATTGAACGAAAAACCTAATAAAAAGTGGTTGATATTGCTGTAAAGCATTGTTGCAGTTGAAATTCTATAGAAATACTACGTTTGGTAGCCTTACCGATCGGTGGATCGCTTCATTTCTGACTTGAATCCTGAGTACTCCCCCCCCCGTCTAAGTTAGTGCCGAAACCCAGTTTGGACGGTGCAGCCAAAGGCCTTTCTTCTTGCTTCCGCGGTTGAACCGACAATCCATTTTTTACCGCCAAACAACCGTTCCTATCTACTGTGCTTCTCTGGGCCAAATTCCGGTCCGCAATTGCGTCTCGACACGCTTTGCGGCTGCACGGGCTCGATTCAGTCGAGTTTCCAGCGCCAAAGCCGACTCGATATGGCTTTTTTATACAGTTTTCTTCGACTTTGTTTAGTTTCCAGTTTCTAAAACCCACTTGGAGTCAAAAGATCGGCGGCTGCGGCGCTGCAAACTCTTTCAACTCGAAAGCGCGCGGCCGCAAAGCGTGTCGAGACGCAATTGCGGACCGGAATTTGACCCAGATAAGCACAGTAATTATTCACTGAGAATGCGGTTGCACTGGTATTACAGGCGTGATTTTCGGTGTGAGTTGTGTAATTGCACCATACGCTATATTTTACGGCTATCGTGGCAATTTGTACCGTACGGTATTTTTCGTCTAGTATTGATATCTTCATGTGAGCCTTTCTGTTTTGGCAGGTATTGCTCTGTCTCGGCGTCCAAGTACGGTTATCCAGACCTTGCATTTGTTGGCAGAGCTGTTTCGTGCGTCGCGAATGCTTTTGCCAGTTTGAACCACTTCAACCACAACTGCCGCCCTTCCTCATACAGGTCTTTTTTCAGGTGCAAAACTGTTCGGGAGGGGGCACCCGAGAAAATGAAATGATTCATCCATGAAAGGGAAAGTTTATGCTGAAATCATATGTTGTGTCCTTGTTGGGATGGGATACGGATCTAGCTTGGTTCTTTTGTTCAGCTCTCAGTGGTCGATGCATAATCTTATTGATGCATCCTTCTTCTCAACCAGAACTATGGGAAATGCACATTCAAATGCACTTTTCTCTATCACATTTCTTCTTTCCAGATGTTGAAGCGAGTACTCCAACTTCGAGCGCCTCGCGAGCAGTACTGAACTAGTTTTTAGCTTCATGGGCTAACTATCCCCGTGTGTCGATCTTCATCTTTACGAGATCCGTTTGTGTGAGTTCTTCGTCTGACACCGCGGAGGCGCTCATACATTCGGTGAAGAGGTCGCTCAAGTCTGCCTCAATTCTCTTGTTTTGTCGATTAGGCATTTTTCATAGTCCTCACCGCAAGCGCGGCACGCGCATGACGCGCGGGACAAGCGGGAAGCCACAGGCGCAGGATAGCCCCAGAATTATTTACGTTGGAGTGGACCCAAATCGAGAAGCAATTATTGATTGAAACGGTAAAACCGCCATGGCTGTTTGGGCGGCGCCGCTATGGTGGTGCCGATGGACTATGAAAATTTTTACCGCGCGGCCCCCGCGTGCCGCGCCAGCTGAAGAACACATGATCCTCCCGCCTTTCCCGCCCGTCACGCGCGTGCCGCGCTTGCGGTGAGGGCTATGAAAGGTGCCTTCGTCTGTATTTGTTCCCTAAGTTAATTCAGCTTCTCGGCTGCATCTGTTTCTATTCCTTGGCTATCGAGCATCATCGAGTTGACGTCTTCCCACGTATCGTACCATTTGTCCGTTCCCCAGCTTCCCAATTCTTCGTCTGCTTTCAACACCATTACTTCTGGTCGTGGGTTGCTGACTGGCACCGTTGTTATCTGATGAGTTATCTTGGAAACACCGTGGAAAATTTCTGCTCTCGACGGCCAACGAAGTCTTGCAGCACTCTGTTCGGCTGTATGACACTGTACCTTTACAAAGGATGTTGTATATGGTGGAATTAAAACTCGGTCCGCCACTTTTGCTTTTGAATCTAGCCTTTTGTCTTGCTCTCTGGTCTCTCGGTGAGTTGTACCTTGTTCTTCAATCCTTATCTTGACCCCGAGACTTTTCAATGTGTTTGTTCCGAGCAAGATCCCATCTTCTTCAGCTGTCGACATGTGAAAAGCAATCTCTTCACTCACTCCATTCTTTAGTTTTACTTGGATGCGCATAGCACCTAGGAACTCCATTGCGTTATAAGAAGCATCGTAGATTTGGCAGTCGTGAATTGGCGCAACCTGGGGCTTGTCAATATCGCACTCTCGTCTGCGCGCTTCGTCCAGTGTTTTGATCGGAACAATACTAATGATTAATCCCGTATCGATCAGAGCCGGAACTTCGGTGTCAAGAATTTGTGCTAGTATCACTGTCCGCCTCCCAATGAGGCCATTTCGCTCGCGGTCCGTATGACCATGTTTCTTGCTCTATCGATATTGGATGAGAGCGCATTTGCGGGAGGCTGTTCCGGCCGCGATCCTGCTTGTCTATCACCTTGTCTCCGTCTTAGACAGTCTCTTGCTATATTTATTATTTTATTGATTTATTGGTCAATCGCAAACGACGAACAGAAACAAGGAAGCAATTAGTATACCTTCAGATTGACTAAAAAAATTAAACAAACTACATTCCTTACCTTCCAAAAAAAAGTGCCTCTAGTGTCTGAGTGGTCTGAAGTTTTGATTATGAGCTAATAAGACATCTGTGGCCATCAATATAGGGAACAAATAGCATATGGTTTAGATCCGCAGCGGCCAGCGGTTTGTGGGATCAACCAACCGCATTAGCTGGGGCAAACAAAATTTTTTTCTTCCTCTGCTGCATAGAAACTACCTGAATGAGAGCATTAGTTGATTCCCTTAGTCTGCATCAGTCCATCCCAAGGAGAAGAGTTACCAGATCTCGTTCAGTGGGCCTTCGTCTGTGGGATAACCTAGCTGAGATCCTGACAATGGGCTATCACGAGCGGGTGCAGAGCTACCTCTTTGATCTGAAAACCAACTCAAGGCACTGACTCAGGGGTGCCCACAGTATAAGCTGTCCACCGGCCAGGAAATGGTCATGGCGGACTGACGCGAAACGGGAAGTAGCACGATTATCTCATTCGTGGCATAGATGCACAGTGCAGCAGGTGAAAGTGATGAAAGAGGAGTGGGTCCGACATCGGCGTGATTGGGAATCAATAATAGAAATTGCTGTAGAAACACCTTTCGACCAATTGATAGAATCAAGTCTAGCGCTCTAGGAGATCTTAACAAGCAATACTGGCCGTTGAAAAGATCATGGATTTTGAGGGAAAAAATCAGAGACTAAACTATGGCTGCAAATACCCTACATTGTGGATTGACAGACCAGAATTTATGCAGAGTTAGCACTTTTTCCAATTTGGCGAGCATCATAATTTCAGTATATACGCATAGAATATCTTAGCACATCTCCAACATTAGATTATATAGCCCATCAAGAGAAAAGGAAAATCCATGCACATAAAGTTTTTTGTTTTCGAAAGCTACTCAGTCAAGGTGAAAACAATAGGTAACACGTCATATCCCATCATAAGCGTAGATCTGGATTTCATTCAGCGATATGACAATATGTAGTACAATTGTAGCATCTCTTTGAGTTTGCGTCACTCAAAGGTCTCATTGGGTCATTTGACCTAGTTCATGGTCTTCGAACGTCCTGTCTGTCTTGTTATCCAGGTGGCCTTGTTGTTGGCTCTTGTTGTGAGTAATCTTGGCGAGCGTTCTGTCGGTTGTAATGTCTTTTGAGTCTTTCTCTCCAACCTTGTTTCCTATTTGTGAATGTCCGTTCAGGATTACAAAAGTTTTCGACACTGATGGCAGATGCTGATGGCAAGCTGCTTGATGTCGTTATATGCAAGTGACGGTTCAGCGCGATGCAGAGCTCAAATCAGCTGAACGTACTCGGCCCGACTCGTGAGATTTTCAAGCAATATTTGAGCGTATTCCATCGAACGCTCCTCAATTGTGCAATCAGGTTTTGCTTTTCTGCCAAACTTTTCCAGTGCAACGCAGAAGTCTGCTGCTCCTTGGTTCGGTTTCATTCGCAGATTTCTCAATGGTGGCAAAACGCGAATTCTCGCCGCTGTTGAATTGCATGCTAGCATTGTGCTGAGTTCTGTAGCTACAACCTGGAAACTTTGTTATCGGAAATACTGTGGAATAGTCATAAATCCGTACTTAGCGCGACCTCCCAGGTGGTCATCTCCTAAAATTTCAATAAGTGTGGCGTCGTTATTGACTATACTCTCATACTGGCACCAAAAGCGTCTCAGAAATTCCTTGAATTTCTCGTTCTCGTGCCCCTCAAATACCCAAGGATCCGGGCACGTCGAAGCTCGCAGAAGAGCACAAAACTCGTTTTGCATACCTGGTTGGGACAGACTTGGGCTTGATGATGTTGTCGCCCTGGCAGATCGCCTCCAGCGCTGCTCTGACCTCGAGCCACTCTCAATCGCGTGATCGTTCTGCAGCGGCGGTGCTCCTCGCATCTGAAATGGTGATTTCTGTGCTTGTGAACTCGAAATTTCTGTCATATTAATATTTGACCTTGAAGTCTCACCATGTGAGCGCTCGGTGTCCATCAGGTCATCGTCCTTGCTGCGATTTCGGAGTGCTGCCGAGTCTTCCTCAAGGTTTTGCACCTTGTTCTTAACCTGTAATACGTCTGTGTTCAACGATTGACAGATTTCATTCAGCAATTCACTATCTCTGTCTGTGATTGCAACGTAATTTCTCCAGCTCTCCGCCGGCTCTATCCCCTTTCCTCCAAGTGTTTCGTGAACATTGGCACTAAAGCTGTTGTATAGTTTTGTACCCTCTCTTAGGTTCTCCAACTTAGCGCAAACCTGTGTCACAACTTGAGCTACATCTACGCTAGATGATTCTCGGACTCTCTTGGAGACTCGTCAGTTTTCTAGGACTGTTTACTGCTGTTGGCTGGTCTTGTAACTCTTTTGCAATTTGTTCTACCGCAGTAGCTACTGACTGTATTGCGGGTTTAATCACTTTTTCGGTGCCTCGGTCCTCTCCTTCGAGTGCCATGCTGCTCTGGCGTCTTCAGGTGAGTGCAACGGTTTGCTTCCGAAACCGTTAATTTGACTTAAAAGTCGCTTGTCTTTCCAGGATCACGTGCGATACTCTCAAAAAACAACGCAGAAAGCTGATGCTTGCACTGATATGAAGTGAGGCAGTTGGAGCTAGGATGGCGCCCTTTGCGCTGTCGACGGTAGTCTTGCGTACCGTAGACTGGCTTGGTCCCAAAGGCAGAGACACTGGTGCGGTGAGGCAGCGAGGCTGTTGTTTGCCGTTTTGAACTTATTCTTGCGAAATCTCAGGCTGAGTGTGCCTCGACTGTTGACGACAGTGAGGAAGCAGCGCGGACGCGGTGCGGCTTTGTGCACTTCCAAATTTGCCGTTTTGAACTCCTTGCGAAATCTCGGCCTCAGCCGTGTGTCGGTCGATCAATTTTTTTCCTCACGCCCTGAGAGGTTCGGCCCCATGTGCCGGTGGTTAGGGCAATGTCTAGGGGTATGGGTGACCGGACCAAGCTGTTTTCGGGATAATCACGGATCAAACCGACTTTACAGTGCAGTAGACTTGAATGATTACTCGATTAATGCTCAAATAAATGATAGAACAACTGGGTTTAAGGCATCGTCCGCGCTGAGAATCAATCTTCATTTTTCAGGCTCAATTTCATGACTGAGCCCAGTAGACCACACTGGTAAACTTTGGCACGTCAAAAACGTTGGTCAATGAGGTTGCAAGGCGTCAAAAATGAAGATCCGCCACCAATTCTAACCAGTCATCTAGCACTTTTTCCTAGAATGTTGGTGCGAACGTAAGACAACATGAAAAATAGTTACGGCACGAACTCCACATGCTGAAAACTCCAAAAATGACAGTGACGAGGCCTTCAGAAGCAGAAAAACTTCAAAATGGATTTTGGCGCGAAATTCAAATTCGTATTTACAATGTGTTCCGATTGACTTTTCTTCACAAATGGAGGCTTTTCATGGGCTCCTCCTACATTTTCGTTCACTAGAGAGGCCAAGCTACACAAAAAACGTGAAAAAATAATATACGGTTTTCTCCGCGTATCCTCTGTTTCAGAGTGTGATTAATTTCCGTTCTTCACGTGCGTCGGCGCGCGTACGCTGCGTCTCCTTCTTCCCACAATTTCTCGCTGTCTCTACCCTCGCTCCGCACAAGCGCGCGGGGGAACAAAGTAAATCTGGCACGGAACCAGAGGATACGATGCATTTAAGTGACGATTATACCTGAATATCGATAAATGAGTATCTGGAGTAATATACGTGGACTAAGTAGGTTGATTACTTGAGTAGCAGTTCTTGAGATAATTATTATACAGCAAAAACCACACAGGTAATAATTCGCGAGCAGAGGCGTCGCTTGAAACAGCCACTAAGGGGGGGGGGGTTTCTAGCCACCAAGGCTTTCGCTGCCGTGCTCGTGCGGGAGAACCGTCTCTCTTCAGCGGCTACTCCCTTAGCGGAGATGTGCGTTCCGCCACTATCTCGCTCCCCCATCCCGGTCGCCTTAAAGGCAGTGTCCACGATAAAAATCGTTTTTCTGTTTTCCAGCCTGTCTTGAAATGGTCTCATGCAGATTCCAACGATGTCTCTGAATTCGTACACGACTTTTTGGGAACGGAGTTATAGTCCCCCAAACATTGAGCTAGAGAAACCTGGTGGACGAGTTTTCGGAGGCTTGTAACTTCCGTCTTTTGCCGCCGATGTATGCGAGCTGACCTGAGTAAAGAGAGAAGTCGAGAATGAAGGGAAGAACGGGCCATTAATCGGAAACCATCGCTTATCTCACGATTTCAAGCTTTCTTTCGTTCACGTCGGTGGGTGGGCAATGCGCTTTTGAGGTTTGCCTTGCGCTCAAAGTGGCAACTTTGGACTCTTTTGGGGCTTTTCCTGGCTCCTTTTCATGCGTTCTTTCGACTTTATCGTCACAGAGCGTCCCTCCACTACCCATTCCTAACGGAATTTAAACAATTTTTTTTAAAGTACCCGCCCGCGTGTCTGTCTCAGTGCGGTGCCCGCCTCTTCCCGCCCACTGAATCGTGAACAATAGTACCACGTGCACCAGAACGATCCCTGTGCAACAATCAGAGCGGTTTCCTGAAACTCCAATCCACCTTCCTCCTCCTCATCGTAGACTCGCTGCTACCGGTAATGGGTCCGTCGACATAGCTAGTAAAATGGTTTATTAGAGACAGAATATTGCATCGCTAACAATTCGGTGTGGTCGACGTTGGGCAGGGCGAAGTGGAGCGCGGGGCCCGAGGTGACGTGAAGAGAGGCCAAGCGATTGCAGTCCTGACGGCGACAGACGGAAGACCAGTGAGGGTGGTCCGTGACGAGTTGCTGGGGCGAGTGGCGAGTGATGGGTGCTGATTGGCAAATAACGAATGACGGCTCAACGAGAGGCGGCGTTTCCAATCTCTCAAATAGTCATGTTGGGTGACAGTATATCCGTACTTGTTCTGTTCCACGCTGCCGCATTGGGTAGTCTTTCCGATTCGGGAGACTGAGATCCATTTTGAGAAACTCCGGCCGGAGAAATAGTCAGATCTGATCTCAGATTCACAGGAGAACACCGTTGGTCTTCGCACTACAGCCTCTATCCAATCATCGTTTTCTTTAGGCAAAGAAACTGAAGCATTAGTGGGATTCTATAGAAACAAATGAATATTTTCGTCAAGACATTTTGTCACAAATTTGTCTCTGATCGTTTTTATAAATCATTCATCCAAAGACGGGAATCCTGGCCTACCCTCCAGATGACCAGTCGCTAAACAGATAAAAAGAAAGAAATATCACGGAATCTTCGAGATTACCCGGAATGAATAGGAGAAAGAAACGATTTGATATGTTTAACTCATTTCACGAGTGGAATTTATTGGACTGTTGATTGAGTGCTCAGAAACGGTACAATTAACCCTCCACCTCCGAATTGAAACATCTATCTAATCCCCTTCGTGTACGATCCTTTGCAACTTGCAGTACGCATACAATAGATGGGGCAACCAGAACCCAAATTTTTATGAGCGGTAAACGTTATCAGCCTTACTTCAACGCACTGTATTGAAAGCGATCTGCGGCCGAATTTCCCACGTGGGTGTAGAAGTTCACCATTCAAGAGTCGGAGTGACTCGTACATAGTGTTGTTTCTCGGTCAGGGCAGGGTCAATGTTCTTGGCATTAAGCAAGATACTACCCGCAGCACCATCTTTAGAATTTTTCGAGCGCCGAATATCATGTTGTTTTCGTGTAAGTGTTTGTGGTGATCGCTTGAGGTATTCTTCTTTTTCCTCTCCCTTCTTTCCTATGAATGTCTTAAAATAACGTAAATAAATAAACAAATAAATAAATAAATAATGTGCCACCCCGAGCAAGCTGATGTCTTGAGCAGCCAAAGACGGACCAACTCGTCTGTTTTGTGTATTTGAACAATAACCCCAAGCCCTTCATGTTTACTGTATGAGAACGAACTTTTCACAATACTATTGCACGTTTGAGAGCGCTGGGAGGCAGAGATCGGGTTTGAAATGATTGTTGTGTTAGCCTGATGAGAAGGCAGATCTGGCCATCACAGTAGTGGCAATAAGTAAAAATGAGAAAAAACTGGTATGAACAGAAACAGCCAGCCGTTAGGACGGCTAATTACTGCGTGTCCGCAAGATTTTTAAGCAGGCTTCTTTTGTCGACCTTGATTTTGCTCCCAAAGTGGTTATTATTGGAGCAGTTGTGTCGCGAAGAAGTTGGCAACTACTTTAACAGCAAAACAAAATGCGACAGAACATGAATTCATAAAAATATAGTAAATTCTAGAGGCGGAAGGACGCCCAGTAACTAAACGTTCTAACCAGGGTTCGGCGTTAGGTGTGATGTATCACAGAAATTGGACCATCGACGTCCGTTGGGAGGTCAGACCTGCGACCAACCAAGAACTAAGAAGAACTTCTATCGGGGTTGAGAACCATACCGTTAGTATCATAAAAATGAAGGTCAAGTGAGGCGGTCAAATGAAGTCACAAAGACATCAAAATGAAACTGGAGATCAAACTGAGAGGTCGAAATGAGACTAGAGATCGAAGATGAAACTGGAGAGATTAACCAAACCACTTCGCAAAACAAATGAGGCAGGATATGTAATGGAGATGTCAAAATGAGGCAGGAACTGACAAGGAGGTGTGAAAATTTACTGGTGGAGAAAGCATGCAAGACAGTAGACAATAGTAGCATGGCCTTCACCAATGATTCCGACACAGAAGCGGAGTCGTGGCCAGCTAAATTGTGTCACCAAAGCGCTCCTGGATATGTGGCAGCATTGGTGTTGAGTATTCTCTGTCATCGAGGTTATTACAAGCGGACTATCTTGTCTACCAGGGCTGTGCGTTATAACGTTAACGTGCTTGCGACAGAACAAGAATTCATAAAAAATCAAGGTCGACAAAAAAGCCTGCTTAAAAATCTTGCGGACACGCAGTAATTAGCCGTTAGCGGCTGGCTAATCACTGCGTGTCCTGGACCTAAAGCGAACTATATTTCTTGCTCCCAAAGTGGTTATTATTGGAGCAGTTGTGTCTCGAAGAAGTTGGCAACTACTTTAACAGCAAAACAAAATGCGAAAGAACAAGAATTCATAAAAATATAGTAAATTCTAGGGCGGAAGGACGCCCAGTAACTAGGCGTTCTAACCAGGGTTCGGCGTTAGGTGTGATGTATCACAGAGGGGGGGGGGGGATTGGACCCATTGACGTCCGTTGGGGAGGTCAGACCTGCGACCAACCAAGAACTAAGAAGAACTTCTATCAGGGGGGGGGGGGGTTGAGAACCATACCGTTAGTATAAAAATGAAGGTCAAGTGAGGCGGTCAAATGAAGTCACAAAAGACATCAAAATGAAACTGGAGATCAAACTGAGAGGTCGAAATGAGACTAGAGATCGAAGATGAAACTGGAGAGTTAACCAAACCACTTCGCAAAACAAATGAGGCAGGATATGTAATGGAGATGTCAAAATGAGGCAGGAACTGACAAGGAGGTGTGAAAATTTACTGGTGGAGAAAGCATGCAAGACAGTAGACAATAGTAGCATGGCCATCACCAATGATTCCGACACAGAAGCGGAGTCGTGGCCAGCTAAATTGTGTCACCAAAGCGCTCCTGGATATGTGGCAGCATTGGTGTTGAGTATTCTCTGTCATCGAGGTTATTACAAGCGGACTATCTTGTCTACCAGGGCTGTGCGTTATAACGTTAACGTGCTAACGCATTAACGGGATAACGCGGTTTTTTTTCTCGAAAATTAACGATGAACGCTTAACGAAAAAGTCTTGAAATCACGTTAATTTATGATTCGTTAATTATCGTAGAATTATGGCACCAGGTTACTGCACGGGGTGCGGGTCGGCCCGTTTTGCTCCAACTCCCACTTCAATGTTAATTTCGCTCAGAACCCCTTCCCCAGGAGCGTGAGAAGGTGAAGTTTTGACCGTGTTCTACCCCTCCCCCTCCCCACCTAGAGCTGATGTGTTCAAACAGTGTTTATCTAGCAGGTTTGCCCCTAGTGTTTGACTGGTCAAATTACTCTTGTCCTATTGAAGGCAAGGTCCGGTCAAATTTTGACACTACCGAAATTTGGGTTAAATAGATTGGGCTGGCCAGCTGAACATCGTCCGAACCTTTCACGAACTCTGAGTCCTTAAGTTCTGGAGAAAAGAGACTCAAAGTCAAAGATTACGGTATTTACGGCATGATAATTATGGCTGGAATGACCGATATTTACACTGCATTTTTGAAGAATGCGTGAACGACCGCTAAAATATGAACGATGGCCACACTTTTCTGAATTTTCTGACACAGCGGTTGACGGATGCTGCTGGAATTACTTAAAGAAGACCGGTTTTTTACGCAGTTTTCGTCTGTTCCTTGAGACTACCTGTACCCTGAGCACAGATTCAGCGGAAAATCTCAGAATCGAAATTCTGCCCGGACCCTGCCTTGAAATTGGTGAAGACAGTGCTATGCGAAAAAAAGTGCGGGTGTTTGCAAGGACGAACAGCGCCCATAGCATTTTTGTAGAGAGGAGCTTAAAGTTCAAAAGTGTATGTATAGTGCAATCCAGCAAATTCCGTACCTACTTATCAATGAGAAGAATTCGACAGAAGATCAATATGCATGAATTCTAATGCAAAACGCTCGCCACAGGCTGAGCGGAAGCGGTTGTGCTGCCATGAGTTTCAAGCACATCTGTCTTTCACCAGCAGCTTCTCATTGGTAATTAGATGTGCAACTTTTGGTGCACTACCTTATAACTGGTTACAGTCTGTGCTGTGTAGTAAAATGCGGATGTTTGAGGGGAAGAGAGTTCGATCCCGCCCGAAGTTGATAGTTATGCAAAGTACGGATCACGATAGCAGGATATTTGAGTCAAGCAGGATCTATTCACCTTTGTATATACTTTCACTGTCTAGGATGGAGGGTGAACACTGCTACAGTGTATGGGCTCACACTTTCTCAGGTGTGGTCCCGGCGGAAGTCGACAATTTTGAAAACTATGAGTCACGAGAGTCGGATACTTAAGTCAAGCTTGCTGATTTACGCTGCGTACGAAATTTCACCGTCTGATTGTGAAAAAATTGAGTAGTAAATGAGTTATTTGGAAAAATTCTGGCTTTGAGAAACAAGATTTTATACTCTACCGTCTGCAACCTTCTGCAAATCTGAAGAGAGACTTTTAAGAACATTAACCTGTTGTGGATTCTTCTTTAAATGCACTGTGGGTCCACATCTGACAAAGTAAGTACTGAGAAAACGCGAATAATGACACAGAACCCACACTAGGAAAGTTTTCGCAAAGGGCACACTCCAGAGGTGCCGTAGGCTCTAAACGGTAGGGTGCAGAGTGCAGTTTCCTAAAGCTAGGATTTTTTCCAGGTACCTCATTTAAAACTTAAGTTACTGCAGTTTTAAAACCCTAGTTTAGATTGTTGAACTTGGATGTTTTTTGTCTTCTTCCTCTATCAGTGTAGCGGTCTTCGGCGTTCATTTCAGACGCCGAAACTCAGCATAGAAGAAATCAGCCGCGCTGGACTCAAATATACTACTCCCGTGACTCTTAGTTGTCAAAATTTCCGACTTCCGACGGGACCACACCTGAGAGACTTGTTAGCCCTCATATTTTAGCGGTGCTCGGCCTTAATCTTAAACGAGGAAATTTTTCGTACAGCGTAAATCGACCACGCTCAACTCAAATATCAACTCTACTGACTCATAGAAATCTTTGGCAGAAATCATTCAGCATTTAGAAGGCAAAATGCTTCAGGCACTTCTCATTGAGGATTCATATGTCTTGTTTATCATTTTGGGAACACCTTCACGATAACTTCACCCTAAGCTTCCTAATTGAACACCGTCACTCACAACTTAATTGAACACCGTCACTCACAACTAAGTTCAGACAGCATCCCAGTCAAATCGCAATGCATAGTTGAATTCCACGTGAAAGACTGCTCCGGGCGGTTTTCACTCATATATATAATTGCACATTGTGTCTTCCTCCGAATGTCAGACATCTTTGGAGCTCAAAACCCCCTCTGGGGCTCTATACCGCGCCGAACTCTCTATGGCAGTGATTGATACGGAAGATCTGATTATTTATTGATTTTTGACGTGGTAATGTTTTTCTTTTCAATGGTTTAACGGAATGCAAAATTAGCGTTTTAACGCATTAATGGGTTAACGCGTTTTTTTTCCCGAAAATTAACGATCAGCGCTTAACGAAAAAATAATTTTCATTGACGCACACCCCTGCTGTCTACCAAATGGCACAGATATTCTGGAAATCCGTAATCTAAGATGCATATTTAGGCGACGTAGGATTCGCAGGTTTAGTTGCACCGAAGGTCAGAATTTTCGCAAGGTTAGGAAACCATGGATAGTTAACTGTTTTAAGAGAGTATTGTTCACTGTGATATCGCTTGCCACTTCCTTCACGAAACTGACTTGTTAGACGATTTCTAAGGTGCGATATCGCCAGAGGTACCAGATTTATTTTTATGCCCTTAGGGCACGTAGGTGAAGTTTCGTGCACGAAAACTACATTTAGATTATGGCTGCCCGCATGTGAAAACGCACCCAAAATTTCATGGACGCAGCTTGAAGCAGAAAAGCGCTACATAGGGTGGGCTGAGTCTGTTTCTATGCTCTGAGGGCATATATGTAAGTGCAGTTTCAGGCACGAGACCTACATATGTTATATGGCCGTCCGGATGTGAAAACGCACCCAAAATTTCATGGACGCAGCTTCAAAGGCAGTATTCACGATGATTTTCGTCCACGAGTTTTTCACATAAAACAATGCGTTGGTCACCAAGTGATACCAAAACTACGAAGAAACGGCGAGAAACGCATTCAAACTACCTATTTCAGTGACATTAATCTATAACATGGACTAGTTGTCCGGTTGGATGAACATGTTCATGGTGGTTGTCACCAGTGGAAAATTGAGTCAATCGAAAATAGAAGAATATTTTGAGCAAAACAGTATTAGTTAGGGCCCAAAGGAAAGGACGGAGCATTAGACAGTAGAAAATTGCGAAGGACGGGCCCACAACGGATTCTTTGTCACAACAAACACTTCCAGTGATACTTAAGAGACGGGGTGATACTTAAGGATTTCGTGTACTTCTAGTGCGTTTTTCTCAATTTTAACGTCATTTTAGATCTACCCGGGGGCCATTAAATCAATATAGCGAATAATATCAAATTTGAAGAAGACCGTGAACACTGCCTTTAAGCCGAACAGCGCTACATAGGGCGGGGTCCATAAAAAATGGTAAAATCCGGGATTGTTGTTAAATATTTTACAAGTATTTTTCGAAATTTGAATTAGGGAGTATCGGTTTTTAGGTGTGATACAATCGATTGTATCACACCTGAAAATGGGTCTTCAAAGACCGTTTTGAACCGACTAAAAGAACTAAATTAGTTATTTGGGTCCAGGACTAGGTTTTCCGCATGTTGTAGCAAACCGAAACTCCCTAATTAAAAATTGGATATTTCACAGCTATCGATTTTTTCATGGACCCCGCCCTATGTAGCGCTGTTCAGCTTAAAGCTGCATCCATGAAAATTTGAATGCGTTTTCACATCCGGACAGCAGATTACCAAATGTGGTTTCCGGGTCCAAAACCGCACCTATGATCTAGTTCAGCAATCGCGTTCAGTCCGCAAAGTCTCACTGTCACAATCGTAGAAGCGAAGCGGTTATTTTGAGAATGATTTCTTCATTTTCATAGGTGAACTTTTTAAAAACAACCGCTTCGCTTCTACGATTGTGATAATGAGGACTGAACGCGATTGCGGAACTGAGCTACATGTGCCCTCAGGGCACTTATGATTGTTCAGTCGCTAAACAAACATTTCGCTGCATCGTGACCTGAAAATACGCACTTTCCAACGTTTACGTAATGAATTAATTACACTAGAATTTTTCAGAAAATAGGGTTAATCGATCCATCAATTTAGTCTTGATCTACATAAATATTCGTTAACTATAAAGTTGTGAAGGAGCACCTCCCTCTCCCCCCAGTCGTCGCCAACACTTTTTCACAAGGGGGGCGGAGGGGCTGAGCAAACCCCGTGACTTAGGGGGGTCTGACCAAAGTTGGCTTGTATCACACCTTGCGCCGTAGCCTAATTCTAACTTCCACCTGCTAGTTTTTTCTCCATTTTTTCATTTTTGCCTTCAGCTGCAACCAGCAAAGTTTTAGAGAGTTCAAAATTCTGCGAATTTAGCTTAGAAATGCTGAACAACTCTCAAAGCACGATATGGAACAACATCGTAGACATGATACTGAACAGCATGGAAGACATGATGCAGAACAAGATGGAAAACATGATGCTGAACAAGATGGAAAACATGATGCTGAACATCATCCAAAACAAGGAAGCCGTAAACATACTCCAAGAAGGAATATGGATACATACGAGAAAACCAGCGAGGCTGCGGACAGTCTTGAGAATTTAATTAAGGTATGTACAGAGAGGTGTCTGCTTGTTGACTTGTGAGAGAGCAGTTTTGAATTCTTCAGGACAAGCCTGGCTCAGCACCGAAAATGGATGTGGTCGTTTTAATGGAGCACTCATTCGAAAAAGCACTAGCGGTACTTATTCGCTCCGACCTTGTCTTTCGATAAGTAATTCGCGACGTAGAGTTCAGCAATTTAACCCAGAATATTCGGAGAATTCGGGGATTAGACTATCGGTTGGATGCTTGAACGTTTCAGTCGAGTGGGCCGTCGGAGAATGAACAAGAGTCTCACACAGGGCCAGCAGGGCGTTGTCGAGCTGAAAAAAAGCGGGGGGGGGGACGTAAGAATTTTTGAAATTAGGAGTTTTTTGGGGGGACGTAAAAATTTCGGGCCATAACTTTAGAAAAATCGGAGATGTTCTTAGTCGCGTTTCTCTTTCTGTGAGAAAAACATGTCTTGGAACGAGGGGTCCGAACGAGGTTGTCTCTCATATTGCAATAGCAACAAAAAGATCAAGGAGAACAGTAGTAGATCACCACCACAGTACATGTGAGGAAAGGATCTATGCAAAACGATATAATAGCCGTATTTTAGGCAGTAGCCAAATTTTCAGCACACAAGACAAAGTTTTAGATCATTTACATTCATTAATCAGGCCTTTTAAAGCTTTAGTTCTTCACTTCGAAAATTGGACAACGTACGTCCTCCTATAAAATTTGAAAAAATGCCAAAAATTAGAATCTCCATGTTTTTCTCTACAAACTGATACCTAACACCCCTCCAATTACCACAAGGTTATGAAGAAAATCGCCTAAAACCCATTTTCTTGTTGTGCAATACAGTTGTCCAGAACAGCGCCTTTGGCCAAAATTGGACAACGTGGGTTTTCCTTTTGGAAAGGCAACCCTGAGTTCCCAAAGGTACTATTTCGATAGTTTTTGCGAAAAACCTCTGTTTAAGGCAAAATTCCAAGCCTGAACTTCCCTGTCATTGAATGCTAGACGAGCCCGCTCCACATCATCGGCATCGATGATCTCTAACATCAAAAACTTCAGCTGGCTTGAAATTGGAGTTCAATCATTGAACAGTAGCCTTCGGACTGACTTGCTCAAATATTTCAGTCCTCATTGATTCAAACATTGAATGAAGGGTTTGTTTCTATTTTTCAGCGGTTTTTGTTAGATTAACTTGCATTTAAAGGCAGTGTTCACGATAATCTTCGATTTTGAGATTAATCGCTAAATCGATTGTTTGGCCTCCGAGTAGAACTGCAATGACGAAGAAACGGAGAAAAACGCACCAGAATGGCACGAAATCCTTTACTCTCACCCCGTATCTTTACTCTCAGTGGAACTGTTTGTTGTGGCAATGAAATCGTTCGTGGATCCTTCTTTTGCAATTTTTCATATTGTGTTGCTCCGTTCATTCCTTCGAGCCCTAACTAATACTGTTTTGCTTAAAATATTTTCCAATTTTTGATTAGCCCCATTTTTTACCGATGACAACCACCGTGAACATGTTCATCCAACCGGAAAACTAGTCTTGGCCAGAGAATAATATCTCTGAAATAAGACGATTTAGTGCGTTTCCTGCCATTTCTTCGTAATTTTGGTAACACTTGGTAGCCAACGCATTGTTTTCAGTGGGAAAATCGGGAACGAAAATCATCGCGAACACTGCCTTTAATTCTGGCTGTGAACGTGAATGATTTTTGACGGCTCGGCATGAGACTCCGATCTTTTAGAGCGAAGCTGTGCACGTTTGCACGAAATGGCAACTTAGGAACCTAATAACTCTGATTAGAGTCCGTTTCTGCCGTGTAACATTCGTGGTCTTCTAGCCGTTTGAGGATCAAGCTAACTTTTATGGTTTTTACTCACAACTCTTTTCACCGCGACCACTGCCTTTAAAGGCAGCATACACGCTCGCATACGTGGTCGAGATATCAGCATAAATAGGCCCGAACGGCCCGTGCCATGTCGTCAACGACGTTTTAAGCGCTGAAAACCATCCAGGATGACAGTATCTGACCATCCCTCTCACGCACGCCCGTATTTTCACACCCCTTCGAGAAACAGAATGAAAAGGGAAACTTGAGAAAACATGTGATAATTGAGAGTGATAGCACTATCAAATGGGAGTGCACGAGAGAAACAGCTCGATTTACCTGGATATTACATGTTTGTGCACTGATGGAATCCTCCACTTTCAAAAGCCATCCGGAGTAGAGCGGCATTCTCGGAAGTGGATGAGAGTTTATGGGTGGTTAGACAGGTAATATTCAAGTAAATCGAGCTGTTTCTCTCGTGCACTCCCCTTTGATAGTTCTATCACTCTAAGTTATCACATGTTTTCTCAAGTTCAGCTCTTCATTCTGTTACTCAAAGGGGTGTGAAAATACGGGCATGCGTGACAGGGATGATCAAATACTGCCATCCTGGATGGTTTTCAGCGCATCAAACGCCGTTCACGACATGGTAGAGGCCGTGCAGGCCTATTTATGCTGATATCTCGACCATGTTTGCGAGCGTGTATGCTGCCTTTAAGGCATCTAAGAGCAATATCCCAAATTGCACTGCCGCGAGCCGTCGAAATATACCGCGCTCCAAAGCGGAACAGAGCTATGTATTATAGTTGTACACGAAAAAAATTTTCGAAAAACTTTCGAAAGATTTTTCGAAATTTTTTTCGTTCGTTTTCGTTCGTTCGAAACATCGTCGAACGAAATTTTTTCAGATTCCGTTCGTTCGAAATTTTGTCGAACGAAATTTTTTCAAATTTCGTTCGTTAAAATTTTCGTCGAACGAATATTTTTCAAATTTCGTTCGTTCGAAATTTCGTCGACAGAAATTTTTTCAAATTTCGTTCGTAAATTTTTTCATTTTTTGTTCGTTCAAAATCCTTTCGAACGAAAAAAATCGATTTTCGTTCGTTCGATATTTTTTTCGAAATTGTACAACTATACTATGTTCGTGCGCTGAGGAAACCGCAAAACCACCGTCGGTGATACCATCTCTCCCACCCGCGCTCGCACCTCTTGTGGTTGAACAATACTAGTTGCGAATGGAACTTCTTCGAACCTGTGAAGGATTACGCACTCAAACAGTTAGAGGTTCGTCATCCGTCACAATGTGGAGTTCTGCCAGTATCTGCTATTTGATAGTGCTATCAGTCATTGTTCTCACAGAAACTCTATCAGAATGCGTCGACTTCTGATAGTGTATCTTGTGGGTCGATCTGTATCACAATTGTAGTTACTTCTCTATCAATACAGAGGTCGTATTCGCCAACAACCCGCCGAGGGAAGTCGAAGGGAAGCGGAAGGGATGATATCGCGCGCGGCAGAGGAGCAGATCAACCCATCTTACACCATGTAAGATGGAAATGCAAACTGTGGTACATATCGATATCACGGCGAAAAGATAAAGATTCCTCAGCTATGCGATTTGAAAAATTCCGGCGGTCGCGAGGGAAGCCAAGGGAGGCGAGAGGTGGCCGTGGAACGCGCATTTTGTACTGAAATTTCACCTCATCTACCCTTCGACTCCCCGGCGGGTTGATGGCAAATACGACCCCAGATGTTGTTGCTCTATAGGGAAGAGCAAGTAAAAACCACACTTCATAAGGTAATCGGTCAATTAGGAAGTGCAGTAATTTTTTAAAAAATTAGGCTGAACAAAATACTTTTTTTGAGAATTTTGACCTCAAAAATTGTTAAAGTTCTCTCAGAACCTGGGGGGCGTAAATGTTTCGGAACTTTTTTTGAAAACTTTGATCTCCAATTGGGAGGACGTAAAGCGGTGGGGGTACGTGAGGTGCAAACAAACGAAACGCGGACTTTTCCAAACGCTTGCTTGTTGCCTACCACGGTGATCTGTTGCGCCTTTTCGCAACAATTGCTTTTGCTCAAAATTCTCGCCGCGTCAATCTCACCTTTCTAAGGTCTAGTGCATCCTTGCCGCGACGCACTACCGCGACAGTGCATCCAGACCATATCGATTTTCCGTCGATATCCATCGCCACCACTATGTCTAGTTGCTCGTCGCCGGAAGTATGCACTAGGCATGCATTCAATCGTGCATGGGAAGCATACGACGCATTTTGGGCAAGGATTCCAAAGTCAGCTCCGACGCCACCCTTGTTTGAGGCACCTGGACTCCGACCAGCTTCTGGAAACTCCACACAACCGCTGGCGGTCCCGGATGACGGCTTCTCTACAGGCATGGTGGTCCTTAACGATATCGGCGCTACAGTCACCCACTATATTCACTATTATGGTAAAAAGGCGGAAAACTCGACGACGATTCCGGCGTAAAACTTGCTGTTGTGACGTAATACGTTATAAACGCCCTTCATTCTCACCTTCTCGCATTTCGCCATTGGGGATAAAAGCACGACCATCTCAGACTGCGAATTCACCAGGTCATGCGTTTTACCTGGTTTTGGTCGAGGCGAACGTTAGGCTGGGAGACACGGGCGAGCATAACAGTGGCGCATAGAAGAATCCGATTACGTGGCACCTCACGCGCTCTTCCATGCCACATTACGCCACCTTGTAGCCACAACCCTTTTTTCCCCCGTCCATAGACAAGTGTTAAATCATCGTTCTTCTGCGCTGTCACGCATTCGACGAAAACGGAGCCTTTTTTGCGAGATAGAGGCTTACTTATTGAAAGTATTTCAATAAAGATGTTCCATAGAGGACTGGAAACTCTTGAAGTTCGCTAAGAGTGAGGCCACTAAAACATTTGGGTTACCTCAATTCATTCCGGTCGCGACTCAGGCTCTCTATATCTGCGTCATGAAAACTTGCTCTCTCCTAAATGATCTGGTTGCTTACTAACGCAAACTGGTATTAAGACCCTACCTTCTGTTTCAAACTTCTTTGTTTGATTTATACAGCGCGTTGGTAGCGATTCCGGTATCAGCTGAATCCGACACAAAGCCTAATCCTAAAAAAGGAACCAGCTTAACCTTCTCCGAATTGAAGGCTCCAATAATGAGCCCCTCATTAGTATTCAGCACAGTGGATAGCGTTTTCTAACCAGACTGTTCAAGAAAATGTCAGAGCTATTCAACGACAGAGAAAATCTGTTTTGCAACTTGATGTGATGACTATCACTATTCCGGTATAGCATTTGTTCGAAGAAAAAACCGCAGTTTTTAAGAGCTTGGAGAAAGAGGAGTGGTATCATGGCTATCTGCCATCCGAAGATATCATCGGGCTGCTAAAGAATGATGGAGATTTTCTCATTCGAGGACTCGAGCCAGAAGGCGAACGCACAGCGATGGTGAATATATTCGACCTAATTTCCTCTCTGATTCGGAAAAGAACGCCGAAGTTCAGAATCTTTTCAATTTCAAGTTGCACACTGCCTCTAGCCAGCGCCCTAGAGGTGGTAGTAAATGGGGTGTTAAACGCAAACAAACCGCCACCTCCTGGCCGGCTACGAACCGCGACATAGGTGCCACGGTTTGTTGCCGGTTTAACGAAAGCTGCCCCCTGCTTACACATACATTATGCGGGACCTTCGTCCGCTTAAAGGCAGGGTTTTCGATAAAATCGGTTGTTGTGCTTTACCCCTGGAATGGTAGATCTAGCCATCACAAAAGTGAAAATAATTAAAAAATTGGAGAAAAAACGCTCAGGAGCAAGGTATGACTTGGTGTCCTCCCGCCCCCAATTATCGAGATTTGGGTAAAAGCCTGCTTTGTCAATTTTTATTTGCTTCTAAAGTGATTTCTGAACATTTCTGGAGACTACTGATTACTTTCACAGCAAAATAAATGTCGTATAACCAAGCACTAATGAAAATCGCGTTAACTGGGGGGCCGGCCGACACCGGTAATTAGCCGTTATTCTTTGTTTTTGAGCGTTTTCCCCGCGAATTTCTGGATTTTTTCATTTATTCTTACTTTTGTGATGGCCCAATCTACATTCTTATGAAGAAAGCTCAAAAGTTGATTTTATCGCGAACCCTGCCTTCAAGTATTTTCTACACTTGGACACGAGCGACGTTTACGTTGGAAAGACGAGGGATCGTAAAGATTATACAAGTAATGCTACTTATTTTGTTCATTAGGAAGAGCATTTAAAGGGAACTTCGTAATATTTCGCTTGTTCGAAACACGATCAGAACGCAATTTTTTAAACTTTCCTTGGAAATCCTAATTCTCGTAATTTTTTATGAGCTCCATGAGTTGTCAGGACCACTCTCGAAAAGACATGTTAGGTTAATCATTAGCCTCAATCGATCAAATGCGCGAGATCTGACAAAAGTTTGCATTTGTAGTAACTTTATTAACGTTTTTTTTTAATTTTTTCAAACCAAATTTTATTTAAAAAACAAAAAAATTCTTCAAAGGAAATTTCGAGCGAACGAAAATTTGAAAATTTCTGGTTGAATTATTTACAAGGTGTTCTTGGGAAGGTAACGCTAGGTGCGAAAAAGACATCCGAAACTAGTCGGGTGATGCATAAATTCAAAGAATGTCTTGCATTCAACTGAAATGGATAGTTGAAAACCTATAAGAATGATGATAAACTAGATAGTCTGTTTTCGTTCTTGAAAAAGGATTCAAGGACTTTTTTTGGAAGCGTGCAACTGAAGTCTGGCGTCCGAGATTTGGGTAATAGTTTTATTTCCGTCATTGATGAAGTTGAATTTGTGAAGTGTTTGCCGTCTTCTCAAAATGAAACTAATCCTTGCCCGCAGTTGGTGCTGAAAATATATAGAAACGCTGTTACACACTCATATGCGTATTATGCAAGGAAACGATTTTGTACACATATCTCAAGGTAAGAATTTGAAACACTCCGAGTGGCTCTACCAATGCACCAAAGCAACTGCGTCGCGGACCCTCAAAAAAAAATAAGAGGCCACGATGGCACTGATCTGGCAATGAAAGAGGAGTATTCGAATGTTTCAGAAAAAGGAGAACAAATACAGTTGGTTTTAGAAACATGTTCACATTTCTTTCCCACAAAACTCGCCCGATGCCCGACACGCCCCGGCGGCTAATGCTGATTAAACATTACTAAAGCATCAAACCACTTGAAAATCAGTGGCTTGGGAAATTTTCACTTTTTTGCACTAACAAAGTTGTGGAAATCTGTTCGAAACGCGAGCAAGCAAATAATTTACTACATACTACTCATAGCATGGGCTATGCAATGAATTATGAAAACGAAACTAACCTGATAATTGCATAGCGAATGAATTTCGGAAGAAAATAAACAAAAGCGGGAGAAGTGTCGGCGCTCGCCAAAAAATTAACAGCTGATTGGGAGGGATTGATTAGTGCTACCAAAGAAGACGGCCGACGTGTTTCAGCAATGATCCCTGCCTTGTTTTTGATCCCTCATCGCACTTTTCCCTGGCGGAAGCCGTTGAAAGGCTATCACTTGAAACACCTTTCAGTTTTAAAGATAGGCTGACGTCCTGAATCAAGATGGCTAACTGTGCTATCAAATTCCTTAACCCTCTGCATTAATTAAACTCGTACTTGCCCTCGGTATAGATGGTCAAAACTGTCCCTTCTGTTTGCTAACCGCATCCAAAATTCTTCGGGAGGAGTTTTTCGTTAACCGCCAGTTCCTCTCGCATTTCAGCACTATTTTCGTGCTGTCTGCGAGAGTATGTTAAATGCGAACTTACCGGGAGGATGCCACATTTCGGAATTTTAGAGAAAAAACAGACCTGAAAATGTTTTGAAATCGCTATTTTTTGTAACAAAGGTTACAAATGTCGCATTTTCGATGCGTTTTCATTGAAAGTGTAACAAATGCCTACCACTGAGGGATGTTAGGGTGAAACTAGAGCGAATTCTCTGCCAACTGTTAGGAGTCCTGCTCAGATTCTGTTGTGGTTAGACTCGCGTTTACCGCGAACTTACCGCCTGTTAATTCGCGTTTAACACCCCCCAATTACTCCACCCCAGGTTTTCTCGACGACACTTCTGGCTGAAAAAAACGAGATCATAAAGTTGAGTGAAATGCTGGGGCCGGATGCATCAACGCGTTTCGTTCGGTTGGGGTAATGACGCCGGCGTTCGGTTGGGGTAATGACGCCGGGATGCTTGAATATTACCTACCAGAGCAGTGTCTCAGCTGCCCTAGCCTGATTGCTGGGTAGGCCGAGGGCACGATCGATTCGCGATCATCCGCTTTGGTAGGATAATCATCAAACGTACCGACGCCTTCACCCCCACCGAAAGAAACGCGTTGACGAGTTCCGCCCCAGGAAGGCACTGCAACCGCGTCCCCCCATCGCCCCACGGCATACCCGAGCGCACTACCATCGGCCATAACGGGAGGTTCTCCACGTCAGTAACCAATGCGCTCATCCGGCCGGGCTAGGCGGGCTCAACCCGGCCACATCGGCGAATTTTCAAACTGAGTGAGCAATGCATTCTGTGCGTATCGGGACCGCCACGGACGGCGCAGGCGTGCTCATTCCGACTAAAACGGTTGGATGTATTTAACAACCGATTTCCATGATGTAGATGCTTATCAACCAGGCTGGCTATAGCCGCTCGGCCGACTACGGCGGGAGCCCTACAAAGGATATACACATTTCGAAACGGTAATCCCTTGTCCAAACTGTTTTCACTTACTTCACTCACTATTTTGGTTTCCCCTTGACGCGGTCAGTCCGCATCTTCACCCAGGTGTGCCGTCCTAGGAGTCAACCGTGTCCATTATTCACAGCCTTCAGCCGCAATTGGAAACATCCCATCCAACTGTCACTATTCCATTTCCTGCGAAATAAAACATCGAGCCTCAGCTGTATTCCGATGTCGAGTGACTTTAAATCCTCTTTAAAGGCAGTGTTCACGATAAAAATCGTTTTTCTGATTTTCCGGCTATCTTGAAGACGGTCCCATGCTGATTCCACTGATGTTTTCGGAACCGTACATGACCTTCTAGGTACGGAGTTACGGTCCCTCAAAAATTCAGCTAGGGAAGCATGGCGGACGAGTTGTCCGAGGCTTATAACTTCCGTCTTTTGCAGCCGATGCATGCGAGCTGACTTGAGTAAAGAGAGAAGTTGAGAATGAAAGGAAGAACGGGGCTATTGTTCAGAAACCATCGCTTACCACACAATCTCGAGCATTCATTTGTTCACGTCGGTGGGCGTGGAAGGTTTTTATCGTGGACACTGCCTTTAAGCACATCCGTTCAGAACTTCCGCCTACGTCCAGGTGGCCTTTTCTAGACAGGTGTTGGAAGCATTCTTAATGCGTATTGTACGAGACGATCCGTGTTCTTTACGGTATGAATTCAAAAAAGTCGACTTTCCATTGCTGCATGAGAAGTGGTAAGGAGGCGCTGGCACCCACCTTGTCTCTAGCGTACATGTGCTGAATCGACCTCCTTGTGAAAAATCTCCGATAGGGTCTGGTCGATTAATTGAATCCATCTAGTAATTGACAGGGCTGAATGTATACTTGATGTAGTAGTGATGGCGTCACTATAGCAATAAATTGCAGGCATGTGTGACGGTAAAATCGGAGGGTAGAGTGCTAGATTTTCCTGTACACTACTTTGTTCACAATAAACAACGCGTCTTCACTCTGAACGGGACGAGTGAATTCAATGATGTTATGGTATTGGTAAGGTAAGACAAGGCCCGCCTACATCCCTTTTTTTCTCATACTCAATCCTGATTTATTTCTGCATCATGCGACCATAGCTTTACTACCAGGTCAAATTCCTCTTCTCTCCTATAGTAAGATCGGTGGCTTGTTTCCTCAAGAAAAAACATCTAAACTTAAACCGCCGCGCCAGCCGATGTTTAAATTTGAATGTTTTTTCTTGAGGAAATAAGATCCTCGCCCCAAATTCAATGGTAATTGTTTTTTGCCTATCCAAGATTTAAGGTATCATCACTCATCTGGAGTACCTGTCAGAGAAAACGTTGTATTACTGAATCCAGTACCGAAACAGCGTTGGGAGCTCACTATGGACAAGGTCAAGCTGAGCAAAAAGATTGGAAACGGAGAGTTTGGCGAAGTATGGCAGGGAACTTTGAATGAAGGTCACCAAAAACCTTCAATAGAAGTCGCCATCAAACTGGTGAGGCACGCATCCCCACTAATGCATTTTGCTAAGCCCTATAATGCCTGATCCGTGCGCAGTTTTTGACCGGTTCGCTAATCTTGTCATGCATTGCATTGACATTAGTCGACTGCTCAATTCTGGGCAAAAATCACAGTTTTGTTGCTATAGGTGATTTACAGTTACAGTCCAGAGTTACTTCTGGATGCTTAACACTACTATTATTTTAGCGTTAATAGAATCACCGTAGAGCAAAACTCCTATCTACATCTGCGTTTAGGTGTAATGGCTCAGACACTGGGGAAATCCGAAAAGGCCACTATAGGCTTTCGATTTTTACTACGAAGCGCCGTGGGTGGACAAAGATACTGGCTGGTCCTTTTCGAGCAGCTCCGGGCCTGATCGTCGTCTAAGTGAGAAGCAAGTGCCGCAACAATACAGGCCTTCAATAAGGCACAGGAACGCTTCCAATTCAGCAGCATTGCAGTTTGGGCGCCTATCAGCCGCACAGCACGTATATAAGGAGCCCCATTCCTCATCGAGAGCAGTTGGCCTTTTATGGCGCTCTTGAAAGGTGACTGCGAGACACTTTCTGAACGATTTTTGACCGTTGAAGAGTTCCCTCCACGGTCCTCAATAAGGGAAGCTCCCTCGTAGTCCGTGGTGAGAATGATTGTTGCTAACTGCGATAAGGGGTGATCCCTTGCTGCGGGCCGTGACATTGACCGTATCCATGTAGAGGAAGACAGCCCCTACCTATCAAGAGGTGGTGCCCCGCCTCCGTCAAAGGGCAGGCTAAGCCCCCGGCCGCATTGGGATGAAGATAGGTCACGTGCTGCTGCGAGGAAGATGGTGCGCGGCAGTCGTTTTGTCCATCATAGCCATGTGGTTGCTTTGAATGAACCAGGTGCTTCTCGGAGCAGCACGTGGTGCTACTCAAGAGCTTTTGCTTCAACGTGATATCCGATTAGAAAGCCTATCTTGGCCGAATCGGAGCCCCAATGTTCAAGGGGTTGTTAAATTGAGGTTGCTCATTTGAAACCACACATCACTGACGAGCTAAGAGTTTGCTCATCACGTGCAGATAGACTGAGCTCCCGAGATCTCATGAAATGCCTTCATTCCCCTTGGGGGCAAAAGTTTCATTCATCTCGATCCTTCTTAGAATTTCACTTATCATCGAATGGAATCCGTCGGCAGCCTGCTTTTTTCGTTCTAAACGAATTCGTCGACAGACCATCAGCGCAGTAGCAAAGCTGCATATTTTCGGTCACTTGTATCGCCTGTGCCCTTTATCGCGCACCACATTTAGTTGACCAGGCGGGTTAACATGAAGACCTTAATACCTTTAGCCATGGGTTTTGATGGAGTTCTTGAATCATTTCAGAGGTGTGCTGGTTATAATTCCTGTGTACCGGTGATCAATCCGGTACGTCTTTGTTCTACGATTTTCTTCCTCAAAACGCATAACGTTTCCATCCCAGCTAGCTTTCGAAGACAACATACGAAACCGTGCCCCCGTTTTCCGACCGCCGGCAGAGCTTGAGGTCAAAGCTTCTTTCACTTGTGAGACACGTCAGACTCCAAACACATGGCCCTCGAAGCCCACTTTCATTCTGCCAACATAGTAAATAGGGATTCAAAGTATACATTGAGGTCAAAAGAAATGTGTTATATATAATGGGGGCACGTCTGATGTTCTTCGCGTCCATCACAACGTTGTAGATGGTTTTGGAAACTTCTTGAGCTGTAACCCAAATATGCTAAGCGGCAGAAGCTCACCTGTGATATGCAAACAAATTCCATCAAAACTCACGGAAAATTTAGTCTACAAGCAAGTTGCATTATCAGTCTGTCGTTATCAAAGTCTATGCACACAATCACAGAAATGAACAGACTTTTTTTCAGAAAAAAGTGAACGATGAGAACAGAGCACATCTAGATGCAATGTACAAAGAAGCCCGATTGATGAGGCAGTATAAGCACAAGTGCGCATTAGTGGTTTTTCTACCTTAGTCAATCAGTTCAGTACTTATCTTACGTCAAGTAAAACCACGTTAGAGAATCATGCGTGGATCAAGTTGCAGAAATGTTGTCGCATTTTATGGAGTTGTGCAGGAAAGTATCGACAACGTGTGGATAGTAATGGAGTTCATTGACGGCGGCTCGCTGAAGGAACATTTGAGAAAAGCTGTTAAGGAAAAGAGAGAGGTAACTGATTTTACGTCGTTCTACTGAAACACCAGACCGTAATCCATGGTTCACCTTTGCCAGTGCAGCGGTTATGTAGGTTAGTCGCCTCTGAAGCTTCTCCATCAAAAGTCGAAAGGCTACCGCCAACAGCGCCGCTTTGATCATCTTCCAAATGCCTTATTCCGGTGTACATTAGAAATCGTTGGATCTGTGATGGTGTAGAGGGCTCTGAGCTGCGTTGCCCAGCTTGATTGTAGGACCAATGTGATCCACTTGAGCTCTGAATATTGCGATTCCGAGAAGTTGCTGATAAATGTTTCTCACAACCTTCTTTGCCTTGCAGTTTTCATCGCAAAGTGGCTAGACGTCGCCTCCAGAAGAAAAGACACAATACCACGAAATTGCTAAACTTTAATCCAGAAACCTTGGTCTGAACCTCTTGTTCTCGGGGCACCCATATAGGCTCTAGCCGCAGGTAGAGCCTCAAAGAATTCCATCATGGATTTTTTCGCTCAAGCTGAAAAATTGAAAAGGTGCGATGCGGCAGGCAACTGACGTATTTCCTTGAGAAACCTTCGGAAGTCTACGGAAATGATAGAACAACAGTAACAAATTTTAACTGTACGAAGGTTCTCCAGCATGGACAGTTGTGCACAAAAAAACCTGGAGAAAAAACAGCACAGTGCAGTTACACGCGCCGCCGCACCGCAAACAGTGTCGTTTAGGAGCCTTTCAGGGTGGCTGAAAATGAAGCAGGTCCAACATCTGAGTTTTTTCAAGGTTCAAATTGTGAGAACACTGAAAATAGCATGAACAGCACCGCAATGGGGGGAAATTGATCAAAAAAGGTTTTTAACTCTTTTACGAGCACGCCTAATTTTGAGTGAAAGCACCTTCGGACCGCGTGCAGTGTTGCGTCACCGTATAACGTGTCCCACCGGTGGGACACGCTGGCTTGAATAGCGTTCTACGGATAATTGCTTTCAGTTTTTTGTGTCTATATTGTAGCTAGCAATGATGATTGAACAGTATCAGAGTTTGAGCTTCCGAGACGCTTTCGTTATCGAGAAACAATTATTCAAAACCAAAACGGGGTCGACTGAGCTGCAACGCTTTCGGAAAAGTAAACGAGTTTCTAACAATAGGTTTCTGCTAAGCCGCCTAAAAGCTAGCAATAGATAGAAAAAGAAATCATAAAGTGTTGCTAAAGCTGCTTTACAGCCGTTTCCCCCTCTACTTGAGCCCACCTGATTTTAGAAAATCTAAAGATGTCGATGCATTTGACTTAAAGATGGATCACGAGGTTTTCATTAAAGTCTTGAGTAGGTCAATACAATACCGCTCGTAGGATTTGGTCAGAAAGCGAGCGTGGTCGGGTTTTCGCGTCTTTTTCGTCTTTTTTGTGTAAAACGCTTCAAAGTCAACTTTGAGCGAAACTCGAAACATGTTCATGATCCTGGCGTTGAGGGCTACCCGTTGGTTTAACTTTTATGGTGGTTTTGTTGCGAACTATAGAAGTTTCGCTCTCAGCCAGATTTGTGACTACGGTACCGTGGCGGATGGGGCGCTACCGTCTCCGTCTGCGTTCCGCTGTGTCTACCGTATGTAAAGAGCGGGTTGATTGCGAAATTTCATGGTTCTCGACAATATTCTGACATTGGTTATACCATTGGATAGCCCTCAACACCAGGATCATGAATATCTCCCTAGTTTCTCTCAAAGTTGACTTTGAAGCGAGTTATACAAAAAAGACGAAAAAGACGCGAAACCCGACCTCGTTCGCTTTCTGACCAAATCCTACGGGCGGTAGTGTACATTGATCATATGTAAGTTCGAAAGTAGTTACTTGTGGCGGAGAAATCGACTTTCGAATAGGGTGTCCCACCGGTGGGACAAGTGGTCGTGATTGGGTTAAAATACTTGTGCAATGGAGCATTAAACACATGGGATGACACTTCGAATCCTCTATCATTTTTTGGTCTGCAGTATGGCGTAAACGCAAGACTGCATATATTCTTGGTCCACGCGATCCAATCTACCGCAGTGTCATCAGAGGACACTTTTATTTTGCTGGTGCAGGACCAGTCTTGCGATAGGGGCTTTCTACAGACCGAGGAAGGAGTTGACTCGCATCCGCTACCCTAATTCCAGCTGTGAACTTTTCTATTGAAATGAACAGTGTGACGTGTCGAACTGCGAAATTGGTAAAACTTCTTCTTCTGTGTGTAAAGAGCCCCTAACCTATCCCGCAGACTTCCAGGAAGGGAGGGGTCTATATGCAAGTTATGCATGTTTTCCGAGAGAAAGCTCCACATTACAATCTTCAACCTCACATTCTAGATGCGACATAGTTGCGGGGAGGGGGGGGGTTACTAAGAAATCGGGAGAAGAGTGAATGATAAATGGATGAGGTTATTCCTTAGAGTTTCTATAACTGTTTTCAGCTAGGTGTGAAAACAAAGATGGGTTACGCTATCGATGTTGCTATCGGTCTGGTCTACTTACATACTAAAGGCTGTATGCACAGGTACGATCTCTTCATGCACGAGATAACTAAACCTCTCATCACCTCTGCAGAGATGTCGCTACTCGTAATTGCCTCATCGACGTTAAGAGGAATATTGTAAAGATATCTGATTTTGGACTATCAAAGCAAGCGGAAAAGTATGAGATTCCGAAAACCGAAAAACTTCCAGTCAGATGGTCAGTCTACAGAGGATGTTCAATAGAAAGCAAGTGTAGAACAGTGTTCAATATCAATTGATTTTTTTACTCCAGGCAGGCTCCTGAAGTGGTTCTTACAAGGATATACACTTTGAAAAGTGACGTCTATTCGTACGGAATGGTTCTCTGGGAAATATTCCATAATGCTGCAATACCTTTCAAGGGTATCGAGAACAAAACAATAAGGGCAAAGGTAGGACATTCCTTCTACGCAGTATGACGAAGCAGAGTGTATGCCTTTCCCAAGCTACTACAGTTGATAATATCAAATCCGAATTCATATGGGGAATGTCAGAAAGCGTGGTCGATAACTTCGTTAGGGGCCTTTACATCGGCAGCTCAGGTGAAGCGGAGAGACTAGGTAGAGAGGGATTGGAGTCGTGAGAGTCCGCATGCTTTTCCTAAACGAAGCTGTTCAAAGCCTTTGTAGCAATACCCTATGACAGACCTGCCGCGGGTGCACAAAACTGTTACGTTTTTTAGCTGGCGGCCAGCTTTTGCGGTCGCTGAGGACCGAATGCACCAAATACGACGGTGCATCGGACACTCGACCGTTGTTGCTGGCACCCGACAGACATTTCATGCAAAACACCCTCCTCGAGCCAGCAACCGCTACAGGTGCATACAAAATGTTCTTGCGACAGCGAATTCCTACTGTGTGAGTCTATTCCCGAAATGGTTTGCGGACGTTGACTGTACCTGTCGCGGAAGCAAACTTTTGGTATAATAATGACCGAAAAGGGCGTTGAACGGATTAAATGAGCGTGTTTAACATCTTCCCTAGTTCCACAGATATTTGGCTTCAGTCTGAAGGTCTTTCCCAAAATCCATAAAATTTCAGAAGAGTTATCAAGAAAAAGTTACCAATCGTTTTTACGTCTTCGTAACTTTGCCATGCCAGACTACAAAAACTGCGTCACAAGGGCTCAAGTATTTGTCGGTGGTACCGCGAGGACCAGGAAGAAGCCTATCGATCGCCGACCATTCCCAGCCTATAAATCTTATAGAGCAATATTCTCACTTTGTGCTCTATTGAAGTTTTCACGATAACTTTCAATTCTGAGATTGTTCGCTATATTGATCAAGTGGTTCCCGGGTAGAACTAAAATGACGAAGGAATAGAGAAAAACGCACCAGAAGTACACGAAATCCTCAAGTATCACCCCGCCTTTCAAGTATCACAGGAAGAGTTTGTTGTGACAATGAAATCTTTTGTGGACCTGTCCTTTGCAATTCTCTCTTTTTTATTGCTCGGTTCATTCCTTAGGGCCCTGATCAGGGCTAAGCGTAATTACGAATTACGATTTACGAATTGCGGGCGTTTTTAGCAATTTTTTTACGATTTACGATTTACGAAGTTTCGGTCTAAAATCGTAACGAATCGTAATAAATCGTAACAAATCGTGAAAATGTGGTTGAGGGAACAATGTTTGTTGTCTGGGGTATAGACGAATTTACCCCACCCCGACGAATTTACCTTCTTTCACATTCCTGATATTTGATTATTCTTCCAGATTTCAATTTTCGATGCAACCTTACCCTGGCATTCCCAGCCGGGCGCAGTCACCTGTAGGTCGGACATGGCGAAATATAAATGTTGATATCAAAATTCAAGTGTGACCGACCGTTCCGCTTCTGTCAGTGACCACCCCCATGATGAACACGGGAGAAGCAGACATTTGGTGGAGCTACTGTATATCAGAGCGAAATTTCGGTGCGCAGTTGGAGACAACCGCTGCTGCAACACGTAGTGCAAGCAGAATCATGCTGGGACTACGAGGTCCAAGCACGATAATGCTTAAAGGCAGTGTTCACGATAAAAAGCGTGTTTCAGTTTCCACTAGGAATAGGTAGTTGAAAAGCACACTATAACGTTGACATCGAAAGAGCGCATGAAAACGAGCCAGGGAGAGCCCCGAAAGAGCCCGAAGTTGCCACTTTGAGCGCAAGGCAAACCACAAAAGCGCAATGCTCGCATTCCGACGTGAACAAATGAAAATTCGAGATCGTGGGATGAGCGATGGTTTCCGAACAGTAGCCCTGTTCTTCCCTTCATTCTCAACTTCTCTCTTTACGCAGGTCAGCTCGCATACATCGGCTGCAAAAGACGGAAGTTACAAGCCTCGGACAACTCGTCCACCATGCTTCCGTAGCTCAATGTTTGAGGGACCATAACTCCCTTCCCAGGAGGTCTTGTACGATTTCAGAGACACTATTGGAATCAGCATAGGACCGTTTTCAAGATAGGCGGTAAAACACAAAAACGATTTTTATCGAGGACACTGCCTTTAAGCTGCAGGCTGCAGAAGCGGTCGTCTGCAACTGCGGACAGAAATTCCACCCCGATATAGAATATAATTATGAGGTTTGGCTCTAAATACCTTGCTGGCTTATTGAAAACTTTAAGGTTGAAACCCAATGTGCACTTCATTGCACAAGTCCACGGAGATTTCGAAAACAATCATCACCACGCATCCATCTTCAGCGGTTCAAAAGTTACAAGCAAAAACTGGTATTTCGTGAATTGAAATTTGCTGAAGGACCGGGAAAATATTTTTCTGACTTGAAAACACTATTCGACAAAGAGTTTCAAGGGAATTTCCGAAACAACTTCTGGCAGATGTACATCCCAGAAGGCAATTAGCTATGAGAGGAAAAGTGGTGAATTAAAGAGTCAGTTTCAAACAGTTACCGAATCTCTTTGAACCTCGGCATTAGTTCAGTATTGTTGACTTTGACTGCAGCTTTGCGCGAGGTGGTACCAGGCTTCATTCGACTGACGTTTCGACGGTTTCGCCTTCTTCAGAATCTGAAAGAGCCAAATCCAGTAGTGAAAATACACGATCAAACACCATAAAGGTAAACTCTCTACGGGATTTCGAATCCGAAATTTCCAAACTGATGATATATGAGTTTGGAAATTTGGGAGTCGAATTTCTGAAGAGAGTCAACCGCTACGGTGTTTGGTCGTGCATTTTCATAACTGGATTTGGCTATTTCGGAATATGAAGAAGGCGAAACCGTCGAAACGTCAGTCGAATAAAGCCTGATACCACCTCGTCCAAAGCTGCAGTCAACGTCAACAGTATCAGCTCGAAACAATTTTACAAAAAAGTATGGCAGCACAGTTTCAACTTTTCAACAAGATTATTAAATGTTTTTGAAATTGAGAATTCAGTCAAATTCCAAAAGCAAAAGAAAAAGATTTCAAAATAGTTTATTTTCGAAAGCACAGATTTATAGAGAACCTTCACCTTTTTGGAATCCAGAATTCTGAAAAACCGTCACCTCTCGAACCGTCGTTTTTACCCCAACAAACATATGTTTATGGAGAGGAACGCATATAACTCCGTTCAGAGTAACGCTTCAGAAATGTGGAGGGCAGACTTGATTTCTGCGTCAAAAAGTGGTTTTGCAGTAGCATGTATAACCCTTTGGTATGGCCACCTTGCCCAATTAACCTTCCCTTGAAAGATTGAGTCTAAAACTATCGAAACGCTATTTTCTCTCATCACAGTGTTGCCCTCCTTGGCTCCCATTATTGAGCAGTGCTTGGTGAAGCGGTGATTCGCTATGTTTTTGTATTTTAAAGTTCTGAAAAACATGGCACAGGTTTTGTATTTGATTAGGCTTGGCGTTTCAATTTTGTCTATTGAAGTCGTTCATATCCCGCGTATGTATACTGATTTTTTTCATATACTGCTCAAAACAGTGTTATTTTGAAACACAATCTCAAACCTTCTCCGATATGGAAACACCTCATCTGGAATGCTTAAGTGTTTACACATCGAATGAGGTTTGGGTTATGTGTGGGCTTACTACTAATTATCAATTACGAATTACGATTTACGAATTACGAGGAATTAGGAGAATTACGATTTACGATTTACGAAATTACAAAATCCAGTTACGCACAGCCCTGGCCCTGATTGATCCTGCTTTGCATAAAATTGTTTTCTATTTTCGATTGACGCAATTTTTCACCGGTGACAATCACCATGAGCGTGATCTTCCCACCGGACAACTAGTCTATGTTATAGAATGATGCCATTGATGACGCATTGTTTTATGTGAAAAACTCGGGGACGAAAAGCATCGTGAACACTGCCTTCAAGGGAAGCATGCACGCTCGTAAACGTGATTGGAAATAGAATAGTATGGCTCAGAACACAACGTGATTTTGAAGCGACAAAAAATATCTACAATGCTTCTACAGAAGTAAGAATCGGGTCCCGCCCGTGTATCTGCCCCCCTGTAATTGCTGTTCTCCTCCAGAACAGAGATGCTGTGCCATTCCCACCGTCGTCGATGTATGCGGTTTGCTTGTGGCACTTATTAAACCACCCACAAACGTCGCCAACGTTGGAAATGGGCCAGCACCCCTGTTTTGGAGGAGAACAGCAAATACAGGGGGCGGGCAGGTACAGGGACGGTGCCAACTTCTTACTCGTGCAGCGTCATTGTGGATCGTTTTTGACGCTTTCAAATGTGTAGGCGTTGTGTTCTGAGCCATACCGTTCTATTTCCGTAGTTATCTCAAACATGCTTACCAGTGTGTATGCTGGATTTAAAAGCTTTATCAGATTGAAACCAAACGGCATCAGATCTATAGGATTCATAACTTTTTTCTCAATTTCAAATAATTGATTGACACCTAAAATGGATTTCTACGAGATACCGGATATCAGTGAATAAGAAAACATAGTAGAATGGGTAGGTGAAATGGACGGGTCCAGCCATTTCCCTGGAAGATCAACCCAGGACGGACTTTTTATTGTATCTTCAATCTCTGGATGGGGAAGCGGCTACGCTGTTTGGCGGGAAAACATTGCGCACGGGAAAACGGAGGGAAGATGGCTATTGATCGAATGATTCCGTGCCCGATTGCTGAGCGCGGCTTTCTACTTGAGAGACGCAGACGATACGAGAAGACGAGAGGTGAAGGAGAAAAACAATGATAGATGTGGGGAAGAGCAAAAGTGACTGGGGTTGAAAAAAAGAGGGGATTCCAATTTTTATTCCGATGATATACAGAATTGGATGACCTATGTGGAAAACAACTAGGTACTCCTAACTCACACACTCGCTGGTATCGACAGAACACCAAAGGTTCGTCTCGTGGAACGCATCTTGTTGACCCCCACTGCTAGTCTCATGTTAAAGGCAGTGGTCACGATGAAAAGCGTTATTGAAAAAACTATAAAATCAGCTCAGATGGGAAACAGCTGAAAACTATCAAGAAAGCGCAGTGACAAACTTGCTAGAATTGGAGTTTCTAGGGCCCAAAGATTTCAGTTCGTGCACACGCGCACAGAGCCGCCCAAAAAGATCGCAGTCTCACGTCGAGCAGTCAAAAATCATCGACATTCAGAGGGAGAAATGAATGCAAACTTACCTAATAAAAACAGTTGAACAGTGAAAGCAAGCACTCCAGTCAATGTTTTTGACTAGATGAGTGATGTTAATTGATTGAGATTAATTTTCAAGCCAGCTGATGTTCTTGATACTAGAGATCATCGATGCCGGTAATGTGGAGTGGGCTCGTCCGCGATCAATGACAAGAACGTTCAGGCTTCAAATTGGGCCCGAAACAGTGTTTTTTCGCGATTTTTTCTCATAGGCCCTACTACTCTTAACCCAAAAAGGGTTCAGAGAGGAAAAGAAGACAAGCATATTTGATCGCGACCACTGGCTTTAACTGCCCATCGCCCTTTTCCATGAAATCTCGACAATAAAATCGCATTCTGTCGACAGTCCAGCATGCACAGGGCGATGGCCCTGTCGTGGGGTGAACAGCGTCGTTTTTAAACGTCTACGGGGAGCCTTATAAGAAATGAAATCTTTTGGGTTTCAACAGCGAGTCTGAGAAGTGTCATGATAATAAAAAGGGGGTCGAAGAGGCAGAGAATACAGCTCTTGATGAAGTGAAATTGCCGTCAAGTGCTCAGTGGAATCGATATTCTAAAAAACACTATTGGCCTATTGGTATTTTAACTTACTGCAGATATCAGACTCCAAGTTTCGCCCTGATATCGATCCTAACACACCGATAGTTGTTGTAAGAGTTTCTAAAGCATGCTGGCGGAGAAATCAAAAGAAGAGGCCCTCCATGGCGCAAGCAGCTCGATATCTAATTCACGCTTCTCCAGAACTGTAAGTTAACGTTTTAGCGGGTCTACCGTTATTAATGAAGCTATGTCAGTGTTGCTTTAGTTTACTGCCCAAGAGTTACCCAGCATCTCCCTCCCATAAGAGTTCTTCGCGGAATAACACCGATAGAAGAAGCGGAAGAACCAGGAAAAAACCCTCAAAGGTACGAAGCCATTTTTGGCTAAATCTCTGACGGTGGACAGATCAAGCATACTAACCTCTAATTCACTCATCAATGAAAACTTCCGAGTCAAATTCACTAAACGTCTCACTATTAAACATAACGTTCCCTGTAAACGCGGTGTTATCCACTCCTCTGTTTCAATTTGTTCCTGGTACAGCGACGAGGCATAAGATGCGATCTAAAGGTAGAAAGAATCCGTGAAAGTTTCCAGGTTCCGAGGATTATAATGTGAGGATACATTTAGGAATCGAACCGATGCACCAGGAAGGATACAGGAAACTAGGCTCAGGACTACCTTAAATGAGTGAGCAACGAGGAATGAAATAGAGCCGCCATATCGGTAGCAAAGTGCTGAGGCATCCCACGACGTCAGCACGCGCGAGTGTGTGCGCGTCTAAATTCCGATATTTCAAAAAGTTGGCGTGCCGATGTCGGGGAGAATTCGCGAATTTCATAGTCTTTTTTCCGAAAATTTTTCGACGTAGCTCTCAGGACACGCCTCCTTGCTAGCCGAACCCGATATCGGAAATTTGCAGCGCTCGGGGGCGAAATGGGCGTAACCGGCACCGCGTTCAAAGGCCAGGTGCGAACCAGGGTTCGGCATGAGGTGTGATGTACCACAGAGGGGGCGGACCTGTCGACATCAGGTGGGATGGGGGTCGGACCTTCGGTCAACCAAGAACCAATATGGACTTCTGTCAGGGCGGAGGGGTTGAGAGCCATACCGTTAGTATAAAAAATTACGGCAAAATTAGATCACAATTCTGTAAAAAGGGGTCTTCCAAGCAAAAATGGTTTGGTTCGCATTACTAATGTTTCAACAAAAAGGGAACAGTAGGAAAGTGGAATGAGGAGAGTCTACAAAAAATGAACAATATCCTCCAAAGCTCTTTCCTTTGTCGGCACTTCTAAACAGCGGAAACAAACCGTTGCGGTTCTCCGACAGGAAGCGCTTTTGGCTCCATGAAGGACTTTCATTATGTGAAAACCGAAAAAAAAATGTATATATGCATGTGTACCTCATAGCTTTCATAAAAGAGTTGATGATGTCAAATTGTATTAGGAAACCATTCAATTTTTCCTCGTAAAATACCACAACGGTTTGTTTCCGCTGTTTAGAAGTGCCGACAAAGGAAAGAGCTTGGGAGGATATTGTTCATTTTTTGTAGACTCTCCTCATCCCACTTTCCTACAGTTCCCTTTTTGTTGAAACATAAGTATTGCGAACCAAACCATTTTTGCTTGGAAGACCCCTTTATTACAGAATTGTTCACTTTTTTTGATATTACGCAGTAATATCGTATGCATTGGCTTACACGACCGATGTTCACATGATATAAGCTAAGAAATGAATGATATCCATGATATCGTTCCACATAATCCTTATACTTAAAGCAGTTATGTCCCGATGTGTGTGTGTGTGTGTGTGTATGTGTGTGCATGTGTCCCCGATATCTTTGGAATGGCCGATCAAAACTTGTATGAAATGGTACCAACATTTAGGTGGGTGCGACATTTATCGATTACCAAAAAATCAGCCCGACTCACCTCTTACGTGCCTCGGGCCAACCGAGGATTGTCCGTGGAGCGCACTTTTGGCCGTGGGTCATGATAACTTCTGCGAGTCGTCTAGCGATGCAAAAAATGCAGGGCGTCATAAAGGTGTGCAGGACCACAGTGAGGGTGTGCAAGACGTCATAGTAAGTGTGCAGGACCTAATCGGAGTGTGCGGGACGTCATAAAAGTGCGCAGGTCCTAAGTAGGAATGTGCAGGACCCCAGCGGAAGTGTGCGGGACGTCATAGAAAGAGTGCAGGACCCCGTGAGGGTGTGCAAGACGTCATAGAAAGTGTGCAGGACCCTAATCGGAGTGTGCAGCACGTCATAGAAAGTGCGCAGGTCCTGAGTAGGAATGTGCAGGACCCCAGCGGAAGTGTTCAAGACGTCATAGAAAGTGTGCAGGACCCCAGTGGGAATGTGCGGGCGTCATGAAAGTGTGCAGGACCATAATCGAAGTGTGCAGGACGTCATAAAAGTGCGCAGGTCCTAAGTAGGAATGTGCAGGACCCCAGTGGGAGTGTTCAGGGCGTCATAGAGAAAGTGTGCAGGACCCTAATCGAAGTGTGCAGGACGTCATAAAAGTGCGCGGAGTCCTAAGTAGGAATGTGCGGGACCCCAGCGGAAGTGTGCAGGACGTCATAGAAAGTGTGCAGGACCTCGGTGGGGTGTGCAGGGCGTCATAGAAAGTGTGCAGGACCATAATCCGGGTGTGCAGGACGTCATAGAAAGTGCGCAGGTCCTACGTAGGAATGTGCAGGACCCCAGTGGGAGTGTGCAGGGCGTCATAGAAAGTGTGCAGGACCTCAGTGGGAGTGTGCAGGGCGTCATAGAAAGTGTGCAGGACCCTAATCGAAGTGTGCAGGACGTCATAGAAAGTGCGCAGGTCCTAAGTAGGAATGTGCAGGACCCCAGTGGGAGTGTGCAGGACGTCATAGAAAGTGGGCAGGACCCTAATCCCGAAGTGTGCAGGACGTCATAGAAAGTGCGCAGGTCCTAAGTAGGAATGTGCAGGACCCCAGTGGGAGTGCGCAGGACGTCATAGAAAGTGTTGCAGGACCTCAGTGGGAGCGTGCAGGGCGTCATAGAAAGTGTGCAGGACCCTAATCGGAGTGTGCAGGACGTCATTGAAAGTGCGCAGGTCCTAAGTAGGAATGTGCAGGACCCCAGCGGAAGTGTTCAGGGCGTCATAGAAAGTGTGCAGGACCTCAGTGGGAGTGTGCAGGGCGTCATAGAAAGTGTGCAGGACCCTAATTGGAGTGTGCAGGACGTCATAGAAAGTGTGCAGGACCTCAGCGGGAGTGTGCAGGGCGTCATAGAAAGTGTGCAGGACCCAAATGGTAGCGTGGAGGGCGTCATAGAAAATGTGAAGAACTCAACGGGAGTGTGCAGGACGTCATAGAGAGTGCGCAGGTCCCCAGTTGGAGTGTGCAGGACGTCATAGAAAGTGCGCAGGTCCTAAGTAGGAATGTGCAGGACCCCAGTGGGAGTGTTCAGGGCGTCATAGAAAGTGTGCAGGACCCTAATCGAAGTGTGCAGGACGTCATAAAAAGTGCGCAGGTCCTAAGTAGGAATGTGCAGGACCCCAGTGGGAGTGTTCAGGGCGTCATAGAAAGTGTGCAGGACCCTAATCGAAGTGTGCAGGACGTCATAAAAGTGCGCAGGTCCTAAGTAGGAATGTGCAGGACCCCAGCGGAAGTGTGCAGGACGTCATAGAAAGTGTGCAGGACCCCAGTGGGAGTGTGCAGGGCGTCATAGAAAGTGTGCAGGACCCTAATTGGAGTGTGCAGGACGTCATAGAAAGTGCGCAGGTCCTGGTAGGAATGTGCAGGACCCCAGCGGAAGTGTGCAGGACGTCATAGAAAGTGTGCAGGACCCCAGTGGGAGTGTGCAGGGCGTCATAGAAAGTGTGCAGGACCCTAATCGGAGTGTGCAGGACGTCATAGAAAGTGCGCAGGTCCTAAGTAGGAATGTGCAGGACCCCAGCGGAAGTGTGCAGGACGTCATAGAAAATGCACAGGTCCCGAGTGGGAGTGTGCAGGTCATCGAAAGTTAGCAGGACCGCAGTGGGAGTGTGCAGGACGTCACCAAGAATGTAGAATTTGAAAAAGGTTTTTCAATTTTTAATGCTAAATCTTAACCTTTTGTGGAGAGGAAATAGATAGGAAAATATGAATCTTGAGAAGCGTGGGACGCGTTCTGAGATTGGCGCAGAACTCCTGCGACATTTTTTCCAGTTTTAGGATACAAGCAGCAGCTTCACTTCCGCACCTTCTCTGTTCGCCACTCATTGCAACCGCTCAGTCATTTCAGAATCCCTAACTTCCAAAAACCAGTTTTATATATGTTGCAAGTCTGAGCTTATCAAAATCTGCACCACAAAACATAAACAACCACCTACTAATTTCATTCATTGAGAACAAGGGCATGATGTTGGTCAACTAGGGAATATAATATGAGAATGCGTTTTTCCTTATCATGATAGAGACGGTAAAGCGAGAATAATCGCTTGTGAACTTTACAAATTGGAAGAAAGGGCAGTGGGTAGCGACGTAAGGGAAGGAAGTACAGAAGGGGTTCTGAATTTTGTCTGAATTCTGGCTTCTTATGTTTTGCTTTATGATCCCACATTTTGATATACCCACGGCCTGCTGTAAATGTACGGCACCTTGCTCTGCTCAGGAGAGTACTTTCGGGTAGGCGGAAGTCAGTCACCACCGTTCTAACAAACTAATCCGTCTCAGGTAGTTGGCTCATGCAAAAGTTTCTGTGAGCGAAAACTTCGCTAGGTCTCGCTAGTTCATTCATATTGATCGCGTCAGCCACATCTGGCTACACCGGGTGTTATTTCCAACCTCCATGTTTTTCATACGAATCGAACGGGTCGGCCACGGTGATTTTCTCATCCAACTCTGACAAGGGCATGACAGGGGCTTTAGGCCCCGGTTATAGTTGGTCGCTCAGACGTAGCCAGCCCGGTCGATAATCATAAAAGCCCGCTGGCCTAGAGCCGGATGCAGAATCTGCCCGCAGTTCTTCGCTTTCGAATGAAACTAACTTAAAACCTGCACAGTCAGAAACTACCTTCCATTCCATCAGGGCACTTTCACATCAAAGGAACGAAGCGGTTTTCCAAACTCATTATTTAGTTTCCGCCGCCCCATTTCTTCGCAGAACAACCGCTCCGATTCTATGAATTTGATATGAAAAAGCTTCGCTTAACTGCGAATGGAGATAGTTCTAACAATTTGTTTTCAAATTTGGATGCTAATAAGCAAGTACCGTTTAATGCAGAGAAGATTAGTAGGCTGGTGAATAAGAATGGGGAGCACTCAAAATGGGGTTGTGTGAATGGCCTCAGCGCGTTACGAAACTGAAAAGCAGCCTGGCAACATGACCTACATAACATCTCAAGCTTTCTGCTCGCTATGCATGTCGTCCTTACACTTTCACAAAAGTTGTGCAAGGTGTTCTCAGACTCCTGCGCAAATTCCGATGCATCCAGCACACTATCTCAGACGACCAGCGCGAAGCTCAAGACTCTTGCTCATTCTTTGGGGTATCCTGCATAATTTCTCGGAAGGCTAGCATCGAGTCTGGGCTCCTGCTCACTCTGCGGGGTGTCCTACAAAATTTTCCGGATGACCAGCGACGGGTCCGGGACTCCTGCCCACTCTCCGGGTTTCCACGATGTCCCGATGACGTCATCAGAAGCCCGAAGCACTTTTGACGATGTCCCGATGACGTCATCAGAAGCCCGAAGCACTTTTGACAATGTCCCGATGACGTCATGAGAAGCCCGAAGCACTTTTGACGATGTCCCGATGACGTCATCAGAAGCCCGAAGCACTTTTGACAATGTCCCGATGACGTCATGAGAAGCCCGAAGCACTTTTGACGATGTCCCGATGACGTCATCAGAAGCCCGAAGCACTTTTGACGATGTCCCAATGACGTCATCAGAAGCCCGAAGCACTTTTGACGATGTCCCGATGACGTCATCAGAAGCCCGAAGCACTTTTGACGATGTCCCGATGACGTCATCGGAGGCCCGAAGTACTTTTCTCGACGTCCCGATGACGTCATCAGAAGCCCGAAGCACTTTTTACGACGCCGCGATGACGTCATCAGAAGCCCGAAGCACTTTTGACGATGTCCCGATGACGTCATCAGAAGCCCGAAGCACTTTTGACGATGTGCCGATGACGTCATCAGAAGCCCGAAGCACTTTTGACGATTTCCCGATGACGCCATCAGAAGCCCGAAGCACTTTTGACGATGTCCCAATGACATCATTAGAAGCCCGAATCATTTTGACGACGTCCCGTTGACGCCATCAGAATCCCCGCTCACCTACAAATCGATAACTTACCAGCCGACGTACCCCCTACCAACTTACCTGTCTGCCAGGTTGATTGACTGCGACCATTGGCACTGGCTATTAGCAGTGAGGACTCAAAAGCGTGACGGCCTACGGCCCACGGCCTACGGCCCACGGCCTACGGCCCACGGCCTACGGCCCACGGCCTACGGCCCACGGTCTACGGCTCACGGCTTACGGCGCACACCATGAAAATTTCTTAAGCTTTCGGGCTCACAACTTTGTTATTTGTGAACCGATTTGGCTGAAATTTGGACAGCAGGTGTCTTCTGGACCCCTTCACTTATATCCAGAAGGAAATCTTTGGAAATTTTGTTTCAAAGATTCTACAAACTGTTTTATAAAATTCTAAGTGATCACAAGGCCTAGGCAAAACCAAACCTCTCCAGCCGCTTCGCGGCTGGAGCGATAAGAGGTCAAAATAAAACTGGAGATCATACTGAGAGATCAAAATGAGACAGGAGATAAAAAAAAACTGAATAGTGAGAAACAACTGCGAAAAACAAATGAGGCTAGAAATGAAATGGAGATGTAAAAATAAGGCAGGAACACACAAGAAGAGCCTACAATTCACTGGTGATGAAGCATGCAAGGCAATAGACGACAGTAGCATGGCCATCGTTAATGACTCTGACATGGAGAAGGAGTCGTGGCCAGGTGAAGTGTGTCAACAAAGCGCTCCTGGATATGTCAGCAGCAAAGGTGTTGAGTACTCGCTGTCACCGAGGTCATTACAAGCGAGCGGACTATCCTGTCAACGAAATGACAGATGTTCTGGAATTTCGTAATCGAAGATGCATTTTTAGGCGATTTAGGATTCACGGACTCGAACCCGCTAAAACTGGAAAATTTCGCAATTCTGAGAAATAATGGATAGTTGACTGTTTGAGAAGAGCATTGTTCACTTTTATATCTCTTGCAATTTACTCCACGAAATTGACTCGTGTCCAAGGTGCGATATCGCCTGAAGCATAGGATTTTTATGCCCTTAGGGCACATAGGTGCAGTTTCAGGCATGAAAGCCACATTTATTAATTGGCTATCCGGATGTGAAAACGCACCCAAAATTTCATGAACGCAGCTTCAAGCCCAAGAGCGCTACACTAGGTGGGTGGAGCCTGTTTTTAAAGGCAGCAGACACGCTCAAAAATGATATCAATTTTATGGATTAAACTGAAGGTCTGAAGCTGTTAGTACTCAGAAATAACGAAAAAAACGAAAACAAATCGACGGAAATTATGATATAACGGTACGTTCTATATTGGCCTAGAAATGGACGAGTTGTACGGCACTGGCTGAAATAGCGGAGCTAGCAACAAATTTGTTGGGATAACGACGCTAATGTACTCGTACGGCCTTTCTGGAACGCTTACGCCATTAGAAGCCTAAAAAGTAATCTAAAGTGGCCGCAATCGAGTATTGAATACCTGTATGGTGGGGCGGAGCCCGTATCAATGGGCGGAGCAAGGATGATTTCGTGACTGACTGCGGCTCAAATACGGTCATTTGGACTCGTTTTTAACGCTTGCAACTTCGTGAGGGCTCTTCTAGGGCCTGCACGACCCCACTAATGTAGTTATCTCAACAACTTTTTCGAGTGTGTCTGCTGCCTTTAAGCCCTGAGGGCACATAGGTGCGGTTTCAGGCATGAGATCCACATCTAATAATTGGCTATACGGATGTGAAAACGCACCCCAAATTTCATAGCCGCAGCTTTAAGCCGAACAGCGCTACATAGGGTTGGCGGAGCCTGTTTTCATGCCCTGAGGGCACATAGGTGCCGTTTCGGGCAAGAAAACCACGTATAATAATTGGCTGCCCGGTTTTGAAAACACACTCAAAACTTCATGTACGCAGCTTCAAGCCGAACAGCGCTACATAGGATGGGGTTCATGAAAAAATCGATAGCTGCGAAATATTTACAAGTATTTAACAATATTTGAATTAGGGAGTTTCGCGTTGCTACAACGTGCGGAAAACCTAGTCACGGACCGAAGTAATCGATTTCATTCTTTTAACCGGTCAAAAACGGTCTTTGAAGACCTATTTTTAGGTGTGACACAATCGATTGTATCACACCTAATTTGTAGGGATTTAGGTGTGATACAATCGATTGTATCACACCTAAAAATGGGTCTTCGAAGACCGTTTTCAACCGGTTAAAAGAATGAAATTGATTACTTGGGTCCGTGACTAGGTTTTCCGCACGTTTTAGCAACTCGAAACTCCCTAATTCAAATTTCGTTAAATACTTATTTCGTAAATATTTCACAGCTATCGATTTTTTCATAGACCCCACCCTATGTAGCGCTGTTCGCCTTGAAGCTGCGTTCATAAAACTTTGGTTACGTTTTCACATCCGGGTAGCCAATAACTATACGTGGTTTTCATGCCCGAATTCGCACCTATGTGCCCTCAGGGCATGAAAACAGGCTCCGCCCCTCCAATGTAGCGCTGTTCGGCTTAAAGCTGTGACCATGAAATTTTGGCTGCGTTTTCACATCCGGATAGCCAATAAATATACGTGGTTTTCATGCCCGAATTCGCACCTATGTGCCCTCAGGGCATGAAAACAGGCTCCGCCCCTCCTATGTAGCGCTGTTCGGCTTAAAGCTGTGGCCATGAAATTTCGGCTGAGTTTTCGCATCTTAACAGCCAATTACTAAATGTCGTTTTCATACCCGAGATCGCACCTATGTGTCCTCAGGGCACTAATCAATGTTCAGCCATTGAAGAAACATTTGGTGTCATTGTCGCAGGAGAGTTGTTTTTGTCTGCTTTCGTGGGAAACATTTATTTATCGCATTATTAGGATTAATTGATACAATCGATGCATCGATGTAGTCTTGATCTAAAAATTCGTTCCCTATAAAATTACGAAGTGAGGACCTACTCCCCCCTCCTCCGGTCGCCGCCATCACTTTTTCCCAGGGGGGGCTGAGCAAATCGCTACACTTGGGTGGGGGGTCGGACCAATGTTGGGTTGCATCACACCTCGCGCCGTAGCCTGGTGCGAACGAGTGAGCGAGTCAGTGAAACAGCCTCGGTTTTGCGCTGAAGTACCTATTAGTAATGGAATCAAAATAGTTTATATTCTGGCAGCGATTGCGGGGAGTCTGTTGATAGTGTGAGCCGCTGTTGACTTCGGTAGTTCCGCATGACATGGGTGCGGCAGAACGGTTAGCGGGATTAAGGATTGTGATAATCATACTAAGGCTATGGTAGGTGATGCCTGAAGTCCCATCCCTATAGGCTGCAGCAATGGAAGAAGGACGTGGTGGGTTGCGGACTCTTCCTAAAGGGTATGGTATACTTTGTCGTAGAAATGTGTGTAGGCATGCAATCTAACACAAATCGCGACGGACCCGCATCGAAGCAACAACAACGGCCATTGTATGAACAGATGTCGCGTGTGGGTCGCAGCGACGTGTCGCGGAGGGCTGACATACTGCAAATGTGCCATAGGCTGTCGCTACCACTGTCGCTGTCGCTGTGCAGTGCACTGCGACAGACCATTGCAGTCAGCCACCTGGGAGCAGAGAGCGTTCTTTTGTGAGGTGGCTGACTGAAAGGTGGTGACTTTGCTCACCGCCGCAGACAAAATTAATATAGCGCGCGGAGCGAAGAGGAGCTGGGTCGATACCGCGGACATGGGGTCGAGCACGTTCAATGATGCTGACTTTGTGAAGCAAGTGCGCTCCAAGAAAGGGCAGTGGAGCGTTCGCGAACCGACCAGTCCGCTGTCTACTTATCACCCCAGCACAGCACGGCGGCCTATCTCGTTGTCTAGGTGGGCAAGAAAAAATTGCACCCGCCGGCTGGCGGCCATCCAGCTCCGTTGCCAGCTGATAGGAATGACAGGCGAAACGTTTGAAGGTTTCATCAATGTTTCAATGTTTCCTGGCGAAGATTAGGGGGACCGTTCAAACCGTTCAAAAAGTTCAACTTCCAATTCCTAGAGGTTGCTGTGGCCATATTTAACAATTTTCAGATTTTTTTTCAATAATCGCTCACCACAAATAAAATCAGATTTGCTTAGAAAGCCATCTAAGAAAGATGGCTCAAAAACGTTTTTGTTCTTCAGAAAAAGCATGAAAGCCATCGGCGTGCACTAGTTACTAAATGCTGTATAATAGTCCACCTAAGTGCGGCTTTTATCTAAACTTCGTTTTCCTGTTTCACTTCAAGTTTTTTTTTCCATGTTGACTGGGAAGCGTGAAAGAGAAAAAGGAAAACATAGTCCATAATTTAAAGAAAATCCTTTGGACTTTTTGGTACATTGTGAAAAAAAAACACGAGGTTGGCTCCTAGACAATCATACCACAAAGTATTGTGTACTGTGCTTATCTGGGCCAAACTCCGGTCCGCAATTGCGTCTCGACACGCTTTGCGGCCGCACGCTCCCGGGTCGGAAGAGCTTCCAGCTCCGCAGCCGCCGATCTGCTGACTCTAGGTAGGTTTTGGAAACTGCAAACTGAGAAAAATTGGAGAAAATTGTATAAAAAAGCCACATCGAGTCGGCTTTGGCGCTGGAAACCCGACTAACTCGAGCGCGTGCGGCTGCAACGCGTGTCGAGACGCAATTGCGGACCGGAATTTGGCCCAGATAAGCACATTATCGCGGTTCAGTGGTGAATGGTCATCCAACAAGAAATTTTCAAAATAGTTTTTTAAAACTAACATTATCTCGCTTTGATGATTTTCGCGAAAAATTCTGAAACCCCATCATTCAAGGTTGAAAACTTATTAAATCTGAAAGATACAGTTGACCACAATGTTAAAAGGACATGGTGCGGTTGGGTATTGCACTAAAACTACGGTAGAATCAGGCACTTTGCTTGATTTCGTCATCGATCGGCGCCACAGCTGGTATTCTCGTGAGCAGTGAGATGACGGTTGGCGCCGATCGATGACGAAATCTGGCAAAGTGCCAGATTCTACCGTACTTTTAGTGCGAGCCCGCAACCGCACCATGTCCTTTTAACATTGCGGTCAACTGTAGACACATTTGCACGCTCCCGAAACCCATGTTTACTACTGATAAATCGATCAAAGTTACAATGAATACGAAGAACGGTAGAGAAAGTGTACCCTCTATAAAACGTCGAAATTCACATCACTCGAGGCGCGAGCGGCGCGCGCGCCACCTCGGCCTCTGTCTGCCCTACGCTCTCTCACTGTCTCTATCCTCCGCTCCCCACTAGCACGCGTAGGAACCAAGTGAATTTCGCCGTTTTATGGCCTGTATGTAGGAAAACAGAAGGAGTCCCAGGGTACCATGCCATTTAGGGGGAAAACCTGCCTTTGTATTTCAAAAATCGACAAATGGACGTTAATTTCGTACTCATCACTCCGAATAACTCCCTACACAAGTTTTGAGTCAAATTTGAGACTTCGGCCGAACTACCGTAAAACCACCGTAATCCACCGTAATCTATCAAAAAATCGATAATTGGAGTTCAGATTCGTGCTCAACGCTTCAACTAACCCCCAAAACAACAAATTGAGCCATATCTATCGTAGCACTACGGAAATCGTCGAAAGTCGCGATTTGCCATAAAATTTTTCCCCGATGGGAAGCTTTGCACGAATCAAGTCGAAAACTTTGGAAAATTGACAAATAAACCTCAGATCCGTCATCGGCGCCCCAAATAACCCACCTAGAATGATTTTAGGTCAATTCTGGAGCATTTCTTTAAAACGCTCTCAGAGCTCTCTTATTGGAGTAAATAAACGCCAAACCGAAAATCCGCACGCTATCAGTCTGTGCACAGTTTGGAAAATGCGCGTTTTGGAAGGCACAGTAGGTACGGAATTCTTACGAAAAACGCCTATAACTTTTTTTCAGAGTGGCTTTAGGCAGCTGCGAAGATCAAAATCGGATTCTACGCCTAAAAAAAGCTTTGGGAAAACACTTTTCATCCGGAATCGCCAGGCTGACTAAAAGTAGTTTCCTTGTAAAAGGTTTGGTGGGACTCAACCTGTCAGAGTTTTTTACTCTCATACTTTCTTATACAAGGGGCCAGAGATACAAACATAGCCTGCCTAGGCCTCGTTTCAAGACAAGCGGCATTTCCCCCCGGTTCGTGTGAGATTTTTTTATCTAAGCTCAAAGGCAGGGTTCGCGATAAAAACGACTTTTGAGCTCTCTCCATAGAAATGTAGATTTGGCCATCACAAAAGTAAAAGTAAGTGAAAAAACCCGGAAATTCGCGGGAAAAACGCTCAAAAACAAAGTATAACGGCTAATTACCGGTGTCGGCCGGCCCCCTAGTTAACGCGATTTTCATTAATGCTTGCTTATCCGGCATTTATTTTGCTGTTCAAGGAATCAGTAGTCTCCAGAAATGTTTAGAAATTACTTTAGAAGCAAAATAAAAGTTGACCAAACAGGCTTTTACCCAAATCTCGTTAATTGGGGGCGGGAGGACACCAAGCCATAAATTTCTCCTGAGCGTTTTTTCTCCAATTTTTTACTTATTTTCACTTTTGTGATGGCCAGATCTACCATTCTACGGTGACAGCACAGCAACCGATTTTATCGAGAACCCTGTCTTTAAGTAAGAATTTGCAAGTTTCTCCACGTAGTTCGATTTCAAAACTGTTGTCAGCCGGTATCTTCTCAGAACCTGTTTCCGGGCGACCAAGCGTTTCTCGTCCGGGTCGCCCGAAATGGTGAATCGGGTCGCGAAAAAATTCGTACATTGTAGATTAATCATTCGTAACGTACATTCGCACGCAAATTCGCTGCACCGGAAAGGCAATTTTTGTCATCCGGGTGGCTGGTAACAATCGAGGGGTTAGCAGGTCGCCCGGAAGGGTTAGCGGGTCGCCCGAAACGGGATCTGGCCCCGATTTTGAATGTCCGGGTGGCCCGAAAAGCATTTTTTTGCACCGGGAAGGCCGGAACGAAGTTCTGAGTTCAGCAGGAATAAACTAGTTCGATTTCTGTTAGCATTACGTTTATAGTTTTTGAATTTGATGTTTTTTTCGTTTTTGCGTCTTTGACTGCTTACTCATATCTTATGTGCATAGGCTAGTGTGATAAATCTGAATTTGGAAATCAACTGACTTGCAAGAAACTTACAGAATTCGCGCGTTTTGTGTGCTCCTACACTACACGCAGTTTAATTGACGCGTGAGTCCCAATGCCCAATGACCAAGGCGTCTGCGAGGATTAGGCCTGTTAGGATGAGTCCGCGACCGCACCACAGCCTTTTTCCATTGCCGAGAGCTATAAATAGCTATATCAATCAACTATCGGCTGTTTCTCTTTATCGGCTGCTACAACTAGTGCCCTCTGTGACGGTGTGGGGTAACGATAGTTAATTATTCCATGAATTTCAGGAATCTCGCACTACAAAGCGAAGTGATATTGCTACAACGCTCAATCAGAAGTTGCGACTTTGGAGAACGCAGGACAATGAGGACTGACAAACAGGAAGAAAGCTTCATATTATAGAGATATCTATCATCATCGTTTGAACCAACAGATTGAACACGCATTTGAATAAATGCCATACCTAGTTAATTATAGCGTAGCAAGCAACATTGAACTACTAAATGCTCGACATCTCACTGTTTCGCAATCGTAAAAGAGGACGATCTGCTCGAGCTGACGCGGTCCATAGCGCTCAATTCAATTGGAGTCGGAACTCGAGCTTCTGAATGCGAATATCCAGAATGGTTTACTGGTACTCAATGCAACAGTATAAACGGAAAAGCGGAACAACTTGTTATGACGTTGGCGAGAAGGTTTTTCAGGCAAACTGCTTTTCTTGGTCTTCCCAAGGAACTCGAACGAAATTTTTTACATGGTCACTCGATGCTTCGCACTGACGTCACAAATCACCTGTTCAACTCTATCTCATTTGAATCATCTGCAAAAAAATCTAACAAATTTAAAGGATGTCTCACAGCCGGTCTTCAAATATGGTGCAAGAAAGTTCCAGAACGAGAGGCTCCCTAAGTAGGTCCCCACTGCTCTTTTTTGCATTTCAGGGTCGGCACAGACCGTACCAGCAACTCGACCAAGAAACCGTTATAATTAGGGGACTTTTCAAGAGAGGTTGACCATACACCCCTAGGAAAGCGAAGCACTTACAGAGGGGACGCTTCCGCTACCAAACGAACAGCCTTTTATGGCCGACTCTCACTGACCTCGATATCGAGGTCTGTTCCAAACATCCACTCTACATTCGCACAACACGCACGAGATCTGAAGTATGCAAAAACGAGCATTCGCTAGATCAAGACCAGCGTACCCCCTTAGTCATGCAGTACAGCTCGAAGGAGTTGATCAGAAGGGCTAGGACTCGTTTTCATATCTTACTTACCCTTTTTGGATAATTGGCTCCAATCTCAAGTTTGAACAAAACTCGGGAGATACTCAAAATCCTGGCGCTCAGGGCTATCCAGTGGTGTAGACATTACCGAGGTTTCGCCAGGAAATATGGAAGTCTCGCAATCAACCAGCTCTCCGTAAATAGTGCACAGGGAAGCGCAGACGGAGGCAATCGTCCCCACGTACGCCACGGATCCGTAATTACAAACCTTTCGAAGTTCTTAACAATATTCCCATGAAAACTATTCAGTTGGGCAGTTTCAACGCCAGGATCATAAATCCCAATATAGTTTATTATCACCTCTCAAAGTTGAGTTTCAGGCGAGTTATTCAATAATGACAAAAACGGTCAAAAACGCGTCCTCGAGCGTTTCCTGACCGAACCCTGCGATTGGTGTTGTAGAAAACTCCAATTCGAGAAAGCCGTCACCCAAATACTGTCAGAGACTAAGACAAAGCATCGCTCCGAGCGGGACCGGGTCCTCCCAATTATGACGTCATCGCCCGGACTGCGACCGAGGGGCCAACTGGCACCGCGGTCCCTTTCCGGTGCCAGTTCGCCCCTCGGTCGCTCTCCGGTCGCTCTCGGGGCCACAGCGGTGCCATCGCCAGAGATAGAGAGACGCGGGATTGGTTGTTCTTTGAGTGATAACGTGCGAGCCACGTTATCACTCAAAGAACAACCAATCCTGCGGGTATAAAAGACGGCTCGAAAGGCTAACTACCCGCCTCGTGTAGACGGGTAGTTAGCCTTTCGAGGCCACTCTTGAGAGGTGACCTCGGATCACTCTCAGGATGACAATTTTCGGCGGCCGAGGGGATCCCTCAAGGCCCGCGGTGGGGAAGGCTTCCTCATTGCGGACCATGCTGGGATGGTATCCCTGTTGCGGCCTGTGGCAGGAATAACCTCCTGACCCGCAGGCTGTAACAGGTACCTTATCCTCTTAACAGGCTTAAAGGCAGCATACACGCCCACAAAAGTGGTTGAGATAACAGCACAAATAGGACCGCCTGGCCCCTACCATGCCGTCAACGGCGTTTGAAGCGCTAAAAACCATCCAGGTTGACAGAATTGGAGCATTCTCGTCTCGAATGCCTGTGGAATCCTACCCCTACAAATACCAGAATGAAGAGTGAGGCATGTGGAAGCATTTGATAATTTGGAGCGATAGCACTACATAATGAGAGTCTACGAGAGAAACAGCTTGATTTCCCTGTATATAACTTGTTTACATACCGATTATTTCCCACCCACTTTCAAGAAAGCCCATCTACTCCGGCTGGCTTATAAAATGGAGCATTTCATCAGTAAACAGACATGTTATATTCAGGTAAACCAAGCCGTTTCTCTCGTAAACTCTCATTTGCTAGGGCTATCACTCTAAGCTATCAAATGTTTTCACATGCCTCACTCTTCATTCTGTTATTCGTAGGGGTGGGGTTCCACAGGCTTTCGGGCTGAGAATGCTGAATTCTGTCAGCGCAGATGATTTCAGTGCTCCAAACGCCGTTGACGACATGGTAGGGGCCAGGCGGTCCTATTTGTGTTGTTATCTCAACCATGTTTGTGAGCGTGTGTGCTGCCTTTAATCCTCTCTAGAAGAGGCGGAAATAAAGAAAAGATAGCAATTAGGAAATTTTTGAAAATCGCCCGAACAGAGACCGCAGTGCCAGTTGGGACCGAAAATCGCTCCGAGCGATACTGCTGTGGCCCGGAGAGCGGCTGCTGTGGCCCGAGTAGATGGCTAATTTCGATCGGAGCGGAGAGGCAGCGCCGCTCGAGTAGCTCTCCGGTACCGCTCGGAGCGATGGTTTGTCTGAGGATGTGTGTTAAAGGCACAGTACACCCTCAGACAAGAATTTGGTGATTTTTGCTTGATTGTGTAGCAGAACCCTCCATTATAACACGTGCAAATGCGACATCTCATTTCCATCATATAAGCGAGATATAGGCGACCACCTCAGGCCCGTTCCACTGCCAGTCTATCTCCTCGTCCTGTTTTGCTCTCCTGCAGCGATTGCGAATGAAGAGAAATACAGGCCTAAGACAACTCGTCCACGAAATTTTTCTCCCCGAAATGCAGACTTCAAGTAGCCATATATCCGTTCGTAGGGGGTCTTAGACAATGCCAGAGATACCACTGTGACCATCGTGTGGATCTCTAAAAGATAAGTGTAAAGACTGAAAAATAATTTTGGATGTCCTGTGCCTTTAAAAGTGCTTTTGCCGGTATCAAGCGGTCGTGCTCTCATCACCTCATTTGTTATGAATGTCTTCGTAATCAATTTCAAAAGTCATGCAGCTGTACCGCCCGGCCGGACAGGCTGAGAGGTACAGCTGAGTGACTTGCAAACACCGGCCGGACCGGCTCAGAGGCCCCTCCCGGCCGATAGTGGGAGCATGGCGTGCAAACGGCAGTGAGCAAACGGCTCGCCTGGCTGATCACCGGAGGATGGTAGGGAGCCGTCAGACAGTCATTGAAGATCGGGTCGTATCGCGATTCCAGTCGGAGTTCGTCGGTCGGATCACGATGAGCACTAGAGCGTTGTCTACATGCCGAGTTTATACAAGGACGATCGCGGTCGATCATGTGGTGGGTATTGTTTGACCTGCCATGTGCCCGCCATCCGACCAGTGTTTCAGTCTGAATAGGGTCACAATGCATATCCTGCCACGTTGACATCATAAATGGTAGCGTCTGTGGGCGGAATAGACTTGTCAGTTCGAGGAAACGACCTCAGTCAGATGCGCGAATGAGTGCTGGCAACATATCGTCCATCACTGGATGAGGGATCGCCGCGACGCTGCTTAGAGGGAAAAATTGCGCGCGGGAAAACGAAGGGAGAGTGGCTATTGATCGCGCAATTTTTCCCGCCAAGCAGCGTCGCAGCGATCCCTCATCCAGTGATGGACGATATTAAAACGAGAGTTAATCCGTGGGCGTATCAAAGCAGTGCAAGATCACTGCAGTGGCCGTCCTCTATCGAGTGGAATTTGTTGTTGTCCCATTAAAACTGTTTTCTTAGAAGTTTTGATAATTTTCTAGCCTCTCTCTCTCATCCGATTGTTCAGTATGTACCGTATGAATTTATTGCCGCTATTTATGGTGTACGGTAGATTACCGTGTGTTCCATTGGCAGGTATGACCACGTCGAAGGATTTTGAAATCGCGCCGTAATTCAAAATTTGGCGTCTTCATCGTCACGTGGCGGCTCGATTTCGAAACATTTCGGCGTCTATTTCAGCGGCGAGAGGTGAGTTCCTCACCAATAATTTCACTTAGGGCATTGGTATACTTCAGCTACGGACACGGCGACGGAGTTGTCGCCGCTGCGTGAATTTCAACGCGCTTTTGCGTACCTGCATTTCTGCATAGACGCATTTGCCGACCAATTACTGAATACCGATTTTGTTCCTCATAATGCTTTCCTGAGCGAAATTGCATGAGGGACACTTTTTTCATGAAAAATATCACAATGAAGTGTATGACGCACATATCTGCAATAGATATTCATTCCAGATCAAGAGAAAAAGGTTCCGATTCCACATGGTACTCAGAAAATAATTCTTCATTTCATAAATGTCAAAAAGATTCAAGCAAGATGGGAAATGTGTCCAAGTGAGGAAAAATTACGCAACGAGAACTGTACGACCTGGAAATATGCCTAGAAATGGTTGAAGCGGTGTATAAAATGCTGATTAAGTGACTGCTGGCATAATTGATCATTTATTGACGCTACCTGCCTAGAAATGTTGAAAAAGTCTGAGAGGAATCAAAAAATAGACTTCTCAGGGAAACAATCGAGGCCCAGCGATATCACGTCGCTGTGCTGCGCACACCGACGGGCTGTCGCCACGGCCACGGCGTATATAGTCTACAGCAATGTTAGTAGGACCTGGTGAGGTTGCGGATCGTCCTAACATACGGTAGTTGTTAGTGGTATCACTCATTTTTCCGGAACAGCTTTGATAGATCGGTGAGTCTGTGTGTTCACCGATACGAGTACATCTTTGGAAGCAATGAAAACAGGTGAAAATCTGAGAGCGGGAGCCGAAACTCACCGATCAATTTTAGTTATTTCGAAAGAATGAGTGATAACACTATCAGGCTACAGTATGTTAAGAAGGATCCGCAATCTCACCAGGTCCTACTTCCATTGCTGTAAACTATACCATGGCTACGCCACTCAAAACTATAAGGCCGGGATCATACTTTCCGCGAACAGCGACAGCGACCATGTCGCTGTCGCTCTCTCGGTCGATATTATTGGTAAACATTGCGTCGCGCCGCTCTTCGTCAGAAGTATGATCCAGGCTTAACATCCCTCAGCGATCCGTCGCAGCGACGGGCGCGCACAGACTTTTCTCACGGCCGACCCTGCCATAGTGCCGGTGCTGGCCCTGACACGATGAGGGTTAGTTGGCGAAACCTGTCGCTGCAGCAACGAGGAAGTATACTAATGCTCTTAGCATCCTGCGTTCTAAGAATAGCGAAGGGAACTAGGCACTAGTAGCGTTTTGCTGAAGCACAGATACTCCAAGCCCTCTCGGATTGTGAAATGATTACGCCTTATTATCCGTGTGCGAGGCCGTGGAAAGCTGAGTTTGAACCCCTGTCCTCTAGTGTTAGAACGTCTCAAGGTGAAGAATTCAGATAGTTCAAGTCCTACTAAACCGTTCATCGTGAATCAAAAATGAATAGTTTCTTCTACGGATAGCAAGTGTGTCCAGTTGTAGCCTTTTATTTTCGAGAAAACTAGGAATGTTCGCATACGTGGATCCAAGTGCCCGAATAGACACTTTCCGCGTGAAACTATTTTGCACAGTTTCCAGAATATCTATAATCTGCCGTTTGCAGGGCGCAAGAACGCAGGTACCATACTCCAACATTGAGCGAACGTTAATTTTATAGGCCTTGATCAGCAACTGTGGGTCTTTTGATCTTAAAGGCAGTGTCCGGGCAGAATTTTCGTGTCGAGGTTTCACGCTGAATCGGAGCATATTCTACAGGAGGAGCGTACATTGCTCACCCGTGCGTTCTGCGTCGCGGTCGGTGAACGTCGCACACGACGTATAGGGCGGCGACGCGACATATCAGCTTTTATGTAAACTGGCATGTCCTAAAGCACTATTTACTTTGCTTCGTTCATTTTATGTCACTAACCATGACCGTTTCGCCGTATGTGGTGCTGATAACTCTTCTAAACGATGACGGCTTTTCCGCGTTCGCCGCGCGCTCGACACTCAACGGACCGTAACGCGTGCGCACGTAGTTTACTTCAAAGTATAAGATCCACTGACAGCTCACCTGGCTTGTTTCCAGTTTGTAGCTTCGAAATTTTACGAAAAAATATTCGAATATATTCGAATCGATTTTATTCGAATCTATTCAAAATTCGCACTTCGAAAAAAGAGGGTCATTTAAATAAATTCAAAAATCGAACCTTAAAAAAGAGGCCGTTCGAATACATTCAAAAATCGGATGTCAAAAAAAGGGGTATTCGAATATTTTCAAAAATCGGAAGTTAAAAAGGGGGTCGTTTGAATCTATTCGATATTCCGTCTTTTCGACCAGGGAACAACTACAGTTTTTGAGAATTTCACGGGGATTCAAAATCTTGTTTTTTTAGATTATAAAAATCTTAAATTTTATGGGGGACGTAATCTAATCTACAAAGTGAAGGATTAGAGCGTTAACAGTTTTTATTCATGCATCTCTGAAAGTAAGCTTTATTAGCTAAAACTTTGACTACAGTCTCAAATGTTGCTACTACATCGTTATGTATAAAAACGTTTTTCACTTGTCCTGTTATAGAGTTGGTAATGTTCCTTTTGACCCTTCTCTTCCTATAACAATATGTATGAACTCTTTTCGCAAGTAATTTGGCTATTTACCTTGTCAGAAACTTTTTCTCCCTTGAAAACGCCCACTATTTTTTTACTTTTGGCCCAAAACTTTTACGTACCCCCCAAAATATTCTCCTTTTTCTTTTGGAAATTGTCCCCCGTTGCTCAGCCGCACACAACCCGCCTGACGTTTTTACTAGATGTCGTGGATGCGTTTAATATCTTCTTCAATAAGGACTGTGTCTTCCATTTCGAATGATGCGTGCTCCGTCTATCCGGAATGATCGACAAACATGTTTGAGAGTTCCACCCACCAGCGGTCGTTCAGATTATTGCGGAAGTTCATCCGGACGGCTAATTGGATGAGCCACAGATGTCCTCGAAATTTGAACTACAACATAGCCTGCTCACAATCAGAGTACTTGACCAGATTGTTCATTCAGCATTCTTTCTTGGAAAATTCCAGCAGCAGTGTTTGTGACGATCTGTTTTGTTTTGCGGGTTTAGTTTAGATACAGTACAAATACATAATACTTTCTAACAAATCTGTGTATTCCCGCCACATTTTTTGTGTATTCCACGACATCTAGTAAACAAGCACCGTGTTTCCGCCAGCTTTTATCAAAGAAATCTGTGGAGGGTAAAACCGTGGGTATGATGGATTCGATAGCTCTCTTGTTTTTCAAACGCAGCTGTCCACTCCTAGAAAGCCACGGGTTTGCAAGTCTCAAATCTCAGCACAGAAAAGTTCTATATTGTAGCTGGTATGTAAATGAAAAATGTTACAGACAAAGGTTTAAAAACCAAAACCTAAATAAAGATGTAGGGAATGGCGCACGGAGTGCACTGCGGAAGCGAGAAAATTTTGAATTGCCGCCTCACTGCGGCCAGAGCCATTCCAAACCGGAAGTGTCCGGTTTGCGCGGGACAGGAAAGGGGCCGAGGGACGCAAGCGAAAACAGCGACAGTCTTCTCCTTTTCTTCCTTGTGCTCTCCTTAATATTATTGTAACTTAACTGTTAACCTCGCGAACCGTAAACCACACCCATACACCCTTACTCTTCCCTACTTGTCGGTTGGTAGTAAACCAATACAATTTAGGTTGTGAGAGACTCGGAGGCTGAGAAGCCGGTTCAATTTTTCAAGTTTTCGAGTTTCTGCTTACGTTTTAATTACATTTTGCAAAAAAAAAAGATCTTCGATCAGCTCAGTGATGAACGCCGATTTGAAGGCATCGTTCGCCGGACATAATTTCGCTATTCACCTTTCAGCAAAAATCTGACCTTCTTCCTCACTGTTTTCTATGGGTGAAGTTTAGCTTTTTGAACTCGATAAGTAACAGAGAAAAAGTTTTCTGAAAGTAACATGATGACGCAGGCAATTCATTCAAGCTTACTGATAACTGGAGCTCACATTGGCAGCGAACACGCTTATGACGAGTGGATCTCTTTCAACGCAACTGGCGACAATTCCTATCCCCCGCCCACTGGACCCAGCCTGTGCGGTTATTTCTCCGTTAATCAACACAGTTGAGATGTGAATGTTTTCACACGTACCCTCTATAAAACGTCGAAATTCACATCACTCCAGGCGCGAGCGGCGCGCGCGACGCCTCGGCCTCCGTCTGCGCTACGCTCTCTCACTGTCTCTAACCTCCGCTCCACACCAGCACGCGTAGGAACCAAGTGAATTTCGCCGTTTTATAGCCTGTATACTACTCAGGGAGGAGGTTAGAATTATGCAGAGAAATTGACAGGCGAAAGTTTCCGAGGGCGATACCTTCAGGGACAGCGATCATGATGGGGAATCTTGTCGGCTTCTCCAAATGGTGAATTCAAGGCTGCGCAGTGATATAAGCATGCATGAGGTATAATCGAAATCTTAGCGGGGGACAGCCCCAAACAGAGCCTCTTAAGCCATTGTTACATCGAAAGCTTGCGACCACACCAGGTTCGGTTAAAGGCAGTTTTCACGGTGAAAAAAACTTGCAGTTTTATCACAAACGTGAGCTTTGGTAACGTTCAAGAAAGCTGATGAAGAAAGAACGGCGAAAAACGACCAGCCAGGAAGTGGGTCGAAATCCCGTGGGCCAGTCGACCCATTGGGCCGCTCCGTCCACATCGCGGAAAAGTTGTCGTTTCGAAAGGAATGGTTGTCAATGTGAGAAACGTCCGACGACACTCCACGTTACGGAACGCACGTAATGCAGCCCACATCTCAGCTCTTTTCCTTCTTGACTTTCTTCCCTGACTTTTGCTTTCTTATTGTATCACTGTGTGGCATTTAGGTTCTAACCGCTTTTCCAGGCTTGAAGTAGAAACCCCGCGATGCCCCCTGTGATTCTTTCCTTCCTATTTCTACCCCGCTAGTAATCCCTTCCTGTAGCACTATGGTGAGTTTTTTGTATATTATCTTTTTTGATAATTATTGTGAACTGTTTTGGTTTTTGGTGAGGGGTTCTGTGTTTTTGTTTTTTTTTTTTCGTTTGAAAGCGTTTGGGGTCAATTTTTCATGAAAGGATCCAGACGCTTAATGTTTTGGGTGAAATAACACCTCCCTGCTTTATTTTCGAAAATTGTCCCATATCTAGGTTCCAGGTTTGAGTGGGGTTAACAAAGGGGTTACACGGAAAAAAGCTCTTCAAAAATACCGTTTTCGACTCCCTGTGGGGGGGGGGATTTTCATTCAAAATCTTCTCTTGGAATTGAAAACTAGTAACAATATTGTTTTTCGTTTCGAGTTGCTCGAAACACTTCCCATATCTAGGTTCCAGATTCGAGTGGGGTTAACGAAGTCGTTAAACGAAAAAAGGCTCTCCAAAATACGGTTTTCGACGCCCTTAGGGGGGCCTCCTCATTCGAAATTTTCTCTTGGAATTTAAAACTTGCGACAACATTGTTTTCTGTTTCGAGTTGTTCCAAGCACTCCCCATATCTAGATTCCAGGTTTGAGTGGGGTTAGCAAAAGGGTTACACGGAAAAAAGCTCCCCACAAATACCGTTTTCGACGCACCGAGGGGGGCCTTTTCATTCAAAATCTTCTCTTGGAATTGAAAACTTGCAAAACGTGAAAGTATAAATTAATGTAGAGGCAGACTACACTCAATCGTTATTGGCTCTATTTCTACACAGTTACTGAGAACGTATACCGGGTTCGCCCCTTTAGTGTTTTGGAAATGTTAGTCAGTCAATCCATATAGCTTTGTTTAGGCAACGCAATCGGAATAAATAATTTGCATCAATATTATTTTGTGTTTTAGAAACAGAGGTTGCTTGTTCACTCCCGATGAGCGAAGGGAACTGGGCGTCTTGGAATAAAACCTCAAGATGTAATGGACGAGATTATTCGAAGAGGTATTTTTCATACATTAGAGCACGTTTCGGATTGACTATGGTGAGACCCAAGGGTGAGGCCCTCGTTATTGTCACCTGAAGAACTAGATGTGACCCAAGGTCCAGCCATGTTGCGGTTTTTTTGAAATTTCAACCCAAAAATCAAAATTTGCCAGCTGGGGGGTGTTGGAAGAATTGTGGACCAAATTTCGTCCACAATGGCGGTTTTTTTTCGAAAATCTTCGACATTTTCAGAAAGATTGGTCGCTATAGGAATGTTGGGAGGGGGTAGTGGCTCCAACGTCGGTCGCGATGCCCTACTTAGATCCCCTTTGTTGCCATACGCAGCCACTTGTTGGCAGCTGCATCCGGCCGTGGCTGCCCCAGTCGATAAGGATGAAGGAGGTTGTGGGTGGGATTGAAAAGAAAACCGTTGTTCACGAATTTTGCCGCGCATCTTGCACATCTTACCCTATCCTGCAATCATATCATCATGCATATCGACGGGGCTCGCCAAGGCCGCTTAGACTGATAGGAGATCCCAAGAAGATAGTTAATCAGGGCGCGTCAAATTCTGTCATGGTTGCAAACGGAAGGGATCTCTTTCGAACAATGTGGGAAGATTTCCAGCGGGGGGAGGGGTCCCATACTAACATCAGGTTAGTGCATAGTCGCATTTTTTTCGTTGCAGCTTGTCCTCTGCATGGTCGGGAGAGGGTATGTAGTTGCGTCGCAATGGTGGAGGGTATGGGACGTAGTCTCGTATTCGCCCTTTAGGCCCACGTCATCGTCGGCTGATCGCCCGTAGCCAGTTCGGTCGATATGCATGTAATACATTGCTCACTCATGTTGAAATTTCGGCCGACGTGTCCGCACTGCGCCCGCCTAGTCCCTGTCCCATCCGTGTCAATCCCGGTCGTTAAGTAAGCAGTACATTTCTTATTTTGGTCGTAAAATCCCCCCTTCCCTGACCGAAGTGTCCGGGGGAGAGGACGGCGCAGAAGAATTTGGGACGGGAGAAGACGGCAAGGTCCGCCATTCGGCCGACTATGAGGGAGTCCTTAAAGGCAGTGTCCACGATAAAAACCATGTCTGATTTTTTGGTGGAGATCGGCAGCTGTGGGGCCTAGCTGAACCATAACGTTGAAAAAACTGAGAAAAATAAGCTCGGAGCAGTCCCCTACGGCCCCAAAGTTGGACACCCATCAGCTCGTCACCCCCAGATGCACTTTCCACGCCCACCGACGTGAAAAAATGAATGCTCGGGATTGTTAGATGAGCGATCGTTTACTATCAATAGCCCCGTTCTTCCCTTCATTCTCAACCTCTCTCTCTACTCAGGTCAGCTCGCATACATCGGCTGCAAAAGACGGAAGTTACAAGCCGCGGGCAACTCGTCCACCATGTTTCCTTAGCTCAATATTTGATGGACCATAACTCCGTTCCCTGAAGGTCTTGTGCGATTTCAGAGATATTATTGGAATCAGCATGGGGCCGTTATTAAGATAGGCGGAAAAACAGAAAAACGATTTCCATCGTGGACACTGCCTTTAATGAGTATTATTTAGACGCGGATGGCCAGCTAGAGTTTGGGGAGGCCTCAACAACCGAAAAGGGTCTAACGCGATCGTCTAATTTCTCAGCGATTGCAAGGGTGATGGGTGGAGGCCGTGAAAATTTTTTACTCAAAAATTAAAATTTCAGGTTGAGGTTCTGAGGATTGCAATAAACTGAAATTAGTGGAGAGGGTCGTTGAAATGTTCATAAATTTTGGTCACCAATGAAAGGTGATCGTAGCTCCACAGCGTTTTTACACAGTGGCCTGCTTATCCCTGCACACAAAGTCAAAGTCGTCGAGTTTTGGGAGAAAAAAATCATCCTGAAATGTGGAATTCTAACGACACCGACCAACTGTTGTTTAACTGCATGCATGGTCTCCTTGTCAAGTTTAGTCTAGTTAGTGGACAAGGCGCGATCATTGCGGTCGGCCGTGCGGCGTTTGCGACACCACGGTCCAGCGAGGTTTTGATCGCGCGCGACGATCTACCATCACAGCCCCGTCCACTCACTAGACTAGTCTTTTGCAAGCGGACTCCATGTAATTGTTGTATGAGAATCTAGAATGATCTATCATATTTAGGTCGGTTCAAGCGGTTCGCCAAAATAAATTTGAAGCTCTGGAACCAAGGTGCGTTTTTTAGTAATTTGGATGCGTTGTTCATTTTTGTATATTTTACATTGAAATTTTGAATATTATTTTGCATCCGAATAGTGTCGCAACAGCTCCAACTCCACCATAGGCGGTGTTTCTTCCGCCTTCAAAGATGGCAAAACGCTTCCAGCTCTGAGAGAGAAAGAGAGAATCTCCTGCGCTAACTTTTCTTTTTATGTCCAATAAATAACAGCTGCTTAAATCACTTTCTCATTTACGCCTAAAATCAAGGGTTTAGCGGGATTGTGACTGGTCACAACGGGTGGACGGGGTTGGTTGGGGGACGTAAGAATTTTGGCCTAAAAAAGCAAAATCTTTAAATTGAGGAAGGGATCATAAAATTTCCTAATAGATTTTCATCCACACGCAAAGGGGTCTTGAAAATATTCGGCGGTTTTGAAAATTGTGGCCACAAAAAGGGAGGTTTCGAAGTTCTGCTGAGGTTGGCTGTACTTCCCATGCGGGACCTTGTAAAATCTATGCAACACAACCTAAAATATTAAAAAAAAACTTCCATATACATACTATCTTCCTCCGAGCCAAACTTCGGTCCGCAATTGCGGACTACGGCTGTCGCAACATGCGGCATGTGGTAGTCGTGCCGGGACCAAGTGGTATCAGCAAGATTATCACGTGTAGCATGATGAAATAGCGCTAGTCAGCAAATGCGGACCGGAATTAGGCACAGAGAACGACAGTATACTCCACGGGCCTCCACACTCCACGGGCCTCCAAGACCGGGTTTCTTACCCAAAATAAGCGATCTGCATGCAAAGACAGTTGTGCCCATGCAAGCATTAACAAACGACGTAAGCATATATTAGGATTTATCGTCTTCATTCTAGTGGAACACGTAGCATTATGTTCTACTGTTTCCATGGTGCTATCGCAGCGGGCGAGCGGGGGGGGGGGGAGGCGCACTGCGGCATGTTGCACTTGGCGACACCCATTTTACCGAGCCGCTCTGAATTTGAGGACCTACGCGGGGTTTCCCTACGCTTCCGAAATCAGGAGAGTCAAAAGTGCCCCACCCCCCTCTGCGATAGCGCCGCTTCCATTATGATGATTCGTTGTGTTGACGACAAAACGAAAAAGTCCCAGCAATGAAATTACGCGACATCGGTAGCTTCACCTTGTATTTTAGTGCGACTCGAACCACGCCACCCGAACGTCATTTGAGCGCGAAATTCGTCGCCTCGCCGTGACCACCTAGAAATGGCAGGTCGTGATGTCGCTCTATCGATACACAAGCTGCATATAACGTTGCTCTGCGTCACCAATGAGCCCTGAGCGCATCCTAACCCTGTTGAGGATTGGTTTCGTTGGTTTCTTGGATATATCTGTTCGAAAATGGGCTAAGTTGGGGTGGAACCAGAGATTGCGGAAATTTATCTTCACGAATATTACAGCGTAGAAGATATTTTGTTTCCTGCCATTGTTATAAATTTCATAATCTTAATTTCCCTCTGTAAAAAATCGATATCCCCATCACTCCACGCGCTGCTTGTGCGCGCGATGCTGCTCCCTCCGCCTGTCATACGCTCTCTCCTTCGCTTGCGTGTGCGTAACGAAGACTGGAGGCGGCAAGAAAACGGAGAGGAGACGTAGGAATAAGCATCGCGCACCCTCGCACGAATGGGAATTTGAATCCTGACACATAAATATCTTTATGCGAACAATTGAATTAAACTTCGATGTTTGTGTGAACAGTTGAATCATTGTTCATTTTTTCTTCAGGTTTTTCCTGGAACAAACATCGACAAGACTCGAGCAAAGTAGACTGCTGAAAGCTCAATGCTGTTCCCGACGATTACGCTTATCAAAATTAGCTGAAGAAACTCTTGATGCGAATAAGGGCATCTATGTTGTTAATTTTTGCTTTTTGAGAAGTTATAAAAGTTGTTTTTTTCTCCTGCTTCGTGTTTCTCCCATGGTTTATCTCTTCAATTTTTGAATCAATCTCTCGTGCCTCTTTGGCCTCGGCGTAATCTCTATGACCTCGGTGGAAACCCGGCCGACACACCGAAACATTTTTACCGTACCTGTGCGATTATTTTGCCGCCAGGCACCGGGTGGCTGTCGTAGTGTATCCCTTCCTCGGGAAACGCGGGAGGAGCGAAGCGCGTAATTGGAAGCAACAAGTGTAGCGTCCAATCGCGGCTTCGCTCCTCCCCTTTTCCCGTGGAAGGATTACATTACGACTAACAACCTCATGCAGTGTTTGGCGAGGGCACGCTTGTTGTGTAATTCGCACAACACGAGCCCTCTGTGTCTTGTAACAACAACGCTGATTGATTTCATTGTCGACGGATAATTTTCGGCAGTAGTTCACTTGTGCAAATGGAGTCCTGCTGACTGCCTGCCAGCATTTCTAGAACCACCCGGTCGATTACGGCTTGTACTCCAGCGCCTATTGGGCGGCACAATTGTAATCCTATGGAACGAAGAAAAAACTAGGTGATTTTATGCAGAGGTTGAGAAATTTTTATTGCATGGTGAAACGAAGCGTTTAGAAGGCTCATTTGCGAAGTATGGCGCAGGCTCCAAAGATTTCGCTCTTCAAAACAGCATCGCAGCTCACTATAGGGCAGACAATACGACGGGCGTGTATGCGTAGGATTGCGGCCTCTATGGAGATCGCCTCACAGTAGGAGACGCTCAGTCAAGTGAACCTAACATTTACGTTCCTGTCTTTTTGATTTGTTTATTTTTGAATGGAGCTTGTTCTTTAATTGGTGAATGTTATGTATCTTTTTTTTGAAAATCTACGCCTTAGCTTTTTTTTTCAATATTCGGCAGCTTCTGTTTTTTCTTCAATCCATGGTCGTATGCAATGAAATTAGGCTGCCTCTTATTTCCCTTTATTTTCTTGTGGATTGTTGAAGACATCGGAAATTCGCACCTCGGCAAATGTTTCAGTGATTCAAGTATTTCATTTTCGACATACACGAGCCGCGGGAAATCGAATTTATGATATCTTACGAAAAATTAAGAGGAATAGAATGTGACTTAAATTTCCTGCTAATGCTTTGGGATGAAAAAAAAAACGAAAAAGTGTGGGCCATTGATGTAAGTTTATCAAAAATCGAGTTGTTTCTATAAATTGCATAAAAGGTGGAAAAATAAAAAGCCATTCCAACTGCTAGCAAATGGCCATGGAATAAGGAAAACCCAAAATGTGAATTACATATTTGAAAAAAAAGTTTATTGTGTGGGATTTCAAAGGAAAGAAACCAATGCACCAATTACACGAATATTCGCATTCAATAATAATAATAAAATGATGAAACAAGAACATAAATAGATTTACTAGAGTAAGCTGCGAAATCACGAGGAGGCCAGTTCATCGTCTAGTGGGAGATGATTTTCTCTGGGGTTCGAGGCAGCTGATGGCCCTTGATACACGTTGTGAATTACTCGTCCAACAGGCCATATGTAAGAAGAGGGGACTTGTCCGTCGCCAAAAACATTGAATGTTCAAGCTTGATTTTGGTCAGAACAAGGGGTTTCCCGCGATTCTTTCGATTAGGTCTTACTACCCTGCACTGGTAGAATGCTTTTCTTAAGAAACCTCGGCAACCATATCTTATCGTGAACACTGCCTTTAATAATCACGAATCGTGTGGAGTGGGATGCCACGAGAACATTTGTTTGCACCTGTCGAGGTCGTTTGATCAGAAAGGGGTGTAACGCTCGAAATGTAGAAACCGTGCAATAGTCGGTCGCTGTCGCGGCTTTCCATCGAAGTGCAGTTCGCAGCGACGGTGCCAGTGACAGCGATCGAGTCCAATCCGTTTCCGTGCCGGGCGCTTTTCGGCCCTGGGCAGGCCGTGAACGACAACGACGTCACAGTGTTCTGCGACAACGACTGGCCTGTCGTGGGGTTTACCGCTGGCTTCACGGTGCTAAACTCCCCCACTTCCATTGAGTCCCTTACACCCCCCTCTTTTCTTACTTCGAAAACTGCGACAAAAATCGCAGATCTGCAATGGCTAAGCATACCAGAATATCTGGACATTTACCGCTGGCGAAAGAAAAACGTACACTCAAGCTGCGCTTTTTGACGCGGATTGTAGGTTAAAGGCAGCATACACGATCGTAAACGTGGTTGAGATACCTACGTGAATCGAATCGTATGGCTTACAACATAATGCTTACGCATTTTGAAGTGTCAAAAACGATTCACAATGTCGCTTAATGAGTTAGAAGTTAGCCCCGCCCTGTATTTTCACGCAACCTGTATTTGCTCTTTTGCTCCAAAGCAGGGTTGCTGGATCATCTTCGCCGTCAGTGACGTGTGTGGTTCACTTGTTAGGCAACCTACCAACAGTACCGACGGTGAATATGACCCAGCAACCTTGCGTTGCAGGAAAAGCGCAAATACAGGGGCCGCGAAAATACGGGGCGGGGCCAATTTCTAACTCATGTAGCGGCATTGTGGGTCGTTTTTGACACTTCAAAATGCGTAGGTGTTGTAATCTGGGTCCTACCATTCTATTTCCGTAGTTATCTCAATCACGTTTACGAGCGTGTATGCTGCCTTTAATTTCGCTCACAGTTGTTTTTTGGAATTCCTCGGAACTTTTTTAACGACTATTGAAGCAATTTTGAGATTCGCGGAAGAATGGTTGAGATGATTCTTGTCGCGATAGCGTCATCCTAGAGAAGCTGTCAGCATATTTATGTTGAGCTCGCATAGGGTATTAGGTGAGAATTGACTGCTTGTAACCTGGGGAAAGGTAGGTGTAAGACAGATTAGTAAGTGTATTGTGTTGCAGGGAGCGTGCAGGTCTTCAAGGCAGGTGTGCAGAACGTTGTAAAAAGCGGGCAGGACTCTATGAGGAATGTGCAGAACGTCATAGAAAGTGTGCGGGACTTCAGGGCAGGTGTGCAGAACGTTATAAAAAGTGACAGGTTTATAATTTGCCACCGGCACAAAATTCTCACGAAAGTAAAGTAGTTTTTCTTGCCAGAGTTTTCCATGAGTAGGCCCTAATATCGTGCTATCTTTATCACCGGTGAGGCTGTCTACCTAATCCCCAGTGTGTTCAGCTTCAGCCACTCACCTCCCTAGAAAGATGGTGTGTGAATGGAAACACACCGCTCTCAATTTATTTTATACCCTACCCTTTATCAATTGGGTATCATTAATTTTGTTTACCGTGAGAATTTTGCCGGTGCCGGTGGCAATTTATAATTGTCTTAAAAAGTGTGCAGGACTCTTGGAGGTATGTGCAGAACGTAATATAAAGTGTGCAGGACCTCAGGGTAGGTGTGCAAAAGGTTATCAAAAGTGCGCAGAACTCTTGTTGGAATGTGCAGAACGTCAGAGAAAGTGTGCGGGACCTCAGGGCAGGTGTGCAGAACGTTATAAAAAAAGTGTGCAAGACTCTTAGAGGAATGTACAGAACGTCATAGAAAATGTGCAGGACTCCAGGGAAGGTGTGCAGAACGCCATAAAAGGTGTGCAGGGATTGGGTGTGCGCAGGGCGCCAGTGAGAGGTTGCAGATGAAGAGAAACAGAAGCCTGAACAACAACCTACACGATTTTCCATATGTGCTGCGCAGCGGGACCAATGAAGACCTATTGAAGCAATTTCGAGATTCGCGGAAGAATGGTTGAGATGATTCTTGTCGCAATAGCGTCATCCTAGAGAAGCTGTCAGCATATTTATGTTGAGCTCGCATAGGGTATTAGGTGAGAATTGACTGCTTGTAACCTGGGGAAAGGTAGGTGTAAGACAGATTAGTAAGTGTATTGTGTTGCAGGGAGCGTGCAGGTCTTCAAGGCAGGTGTGCAGAACGTTATAAAAAGTGGGCAGGACTCTATGAGGAATGTGCAGAATGTCATAGAAAGTGTGCGGGACTTCAGGGCAGGTGTGCAGAACGCTATAAAAAGTGACAGGTTTATAATTTGCCACCGGCACAAAATTCTCACGAAAGTAAAGTAGTTTTTCTTGCCAGAGTTTTCCATGAGTAGGCCCTAATATCGTGCTATCTTTATCACCGGTGAGGCTGTCTCCCTAATCCCCAGTGTGTTCAGCTTCAGCCACTCACCTCCGTAGAAAGATGGTGTGTGAATGAAAACACACCGCTCTCAATTCATTTTATACCCTACCCTTTATCAATTGGGTATCATTAATTTTGTTTACCGTGAGAATTTTGCCGGTGCCGGTGGCAATTTATAATTGTCTTAAAAAGTGTGCAGGACTCTTGGAGGTATGTGCAGAACGTAATATAAAGTGTGCAGGACTTCAGGGTAGGTGTGCAAAAGGTTATCAAAAAGTGCGCAGAACTCTTGTTGGAATGTGCAGAACGTCAGAGAAAGTGTGTGGACTTCAGGGCAGGTGTGCAGAACATTATAAAAAGTGTGCACGACTCTTGGAGGAATATGCAGGACGTCATAGAAGGTGTGCAGGAGTTCAGGGCAGGCGTGCAGAACGCCATAAAAGGTGTGCAGGGATTGGGTGTGCGCAGGGCGCCAGTGAGAGGTTGCAGATGAAGAGAAACAGAAGCCTGAACAACTACCTACATGATTTTCCATATGTGCTGCGCAGCGGGACCAATGAAGACCTATTGAAGCAATTTCGAGATTCGCGGAAGAATGGTTGAGATGATTCTTGTCGCAATAGCGTCATCCTAGAGAAGCTGTCAGCATATTTATGTTGAGCTCGCATAGGGTATTAGGTGAGAATTGACTGCTTGTAACCTGGGGAAAGGTAGGTGTAAGACAGATTAGTAAGTGTATTGTGTTGCAGGGAGCGTGCAGGACTTCACGGCAGGCGAGCAGAACATTATAAAAAGTGTGCAGGACTTTTGGAGGAATGTGCAGAACGTTATAGAAGGTGTGCAGGACTTCAGGGCAGGTGTGCAGAACGTTATAAAAAGTGACAGGTTTATAATTTGCCACCGGCACAAAATTCTCACGAAAGTAAAGTAGTTTTTCTTGCCAGAGTTTTCCATGAGTAGGCCCTAATATCGTGCTATCTTTATCACCGGTGAGGCTGTCTCCCTAATCCCCAGTGTGTTCAGCTTCAGCCACTCACCTCCGTAGAAAGATGGTGTGTGAATGAAAACACACCGCTCTCAATTCATTTTATACCCTACCCTTTATCAATTGGGTATCATTAATTTTATTTACCGTGAGAATTTTGTGCCGGTGGCAATTTATAATTGTCTTAAAAAGTGCGCAGGACTCTTGGAGGTATGTGCAGAACGTAATATAAAGTGTGCAGGACCTCAGGGTAGGTGTGCAAAACGTTATCAAAAGTGCGCAGAACTCTTGTTGGAATGTGCAGAACGTCATAGAAAGTGTGCGGGACCTCAGGGCAGGTGTGCAGAACGTTATAAAAAAGTGTGCAAGACTCTTAGAGGAATGTACAGAACGTCATAGAAAATGTGCAGGACTCCAGGGAAGGTGTGCAGAACGCCATAAAAGGTGTGCAGGGATTGGGTGTGCGCAGGGCGCCAGTGAGAGGTTGCAGATGAAGAGAAACAGAAGCCTGAACAACAACCTACACGATTTTCCATATGTGCTGCGCAGCGGGACCAAACTTCTGCACACTGTCCGAGCTGTCCTGTACATATTGGGATCAAAATGTAATTTTTTCCGTATTATCGGACCGAGCATTGTATTTCTTCATCATACAGTCGACACGGATAGCAGTGATACTGGCACGAATAGCCCTGATCTGTTATAGCATAGCTGCACCGCGTTTGCAAGGAATGCAAACAAGTAATGCAAAGAAGGTGCAAAACTAGTCGAGGGGGGAGCACTCGAAAAACTGAATTGATTCATCCATGAAAATGAAAATTTATGCTGATATCATATGCCTGATTTCTGAAAATTTAGCTTCCTGGGGTCGTATTCGCCAACAACCCGCCGAGGGTAGTCGAAGGGAAGCGGAAGGGATGATACCGCGCGCGGCAGAGGAGCAGATCAACCCATCTTACACCATGTAAGATGGAAATGCAAACTGTGTTACGTATCGATATCACTGCAAAAAGATAAAGATTCCATCGCGAAGCGGCCATTCTTCAGCTATGCTGTTCGAAAAATTCCGGCGGTCGCGAGGGAAGCCAAGGGAGGCGAGAGGTGGCCGTGGAGCGCGCGTTTTGTACTGAAATTTCACCTCATTTACTCTTCGACTACCCGGCGGGTTATTGGCGAATACGAACCCTGGCAAAAGTAGCGATTTGGTAAAGGTCAAAAAAAAGTTTCAAAAATGTCTTGAAATATTTAAAAAAAATGATTTGGCGTACAATAGCATGGAGTAATAAAAAAGCTAGGAAATGAAAAAGAAATAACCAAAAAATACGATTTGGTGGTCGATCACTTCACAAGCTTCTCCGTTAAACTTATCAAAACGAAATCAAGCATGATATGGAATGGAGCGTTGCCTTCACCCAGCATGACATATGCTGATTCACTTGATACAGTTTTCAAAAATGGCTTAATGTTTCCGTTGCCCGCTTGATTTCGTTTTGATGAGTTTAACGGAGAAGCTTGTGTGATGATCGACCACCAAATCGTATTTTTTGGTTATTTCACTTCATTTCCTAGCTTTTTTATTACTCCATGATATTTTACGCCAAATCATTTTTTTAAAATATTTCAAGACATTTTTGAAACTTTTTTTTGACCATTACCAAATCGCTACTTTTGTCAGGAAGCTAAATTTTCAGAAATTTCACATTTTTTCCCCAAAGGTTCCCTTTCTGACTTCAATTTCGCTCAACGATTTCCATTTTGGAATGATGAAACATCTAACAGACGATATTGTCGTATGAGTACAAATTTCAAAACCTACGACTTACAACCATAAGAAATAAAACCCATGGTGCAAAATTTGAAAAATTTATATTATTGATCATTAATATTTGATCTTGAATGATGAGAAAAATTTCCCAAACAAATGACTTAGAGCCATCAACAATCAAAAATCATTACGTCATTTTGTGCAACAGGCGAAAAAATCAATATTATTGATCGGTATTTATCGATAATGACTGATGAGCGAAATTCCTCAACCAAGAAAACCAATCCCAAAAGCAATCACCACTGTTCGCCGCATTTTGTGCGAAAAGCACGAAAATCGATAATATTGATTATCGATCGATGAAGTGTCATGAGTACGAATTCTGACAAGTTCAATACTAACCTTCGACGAACTGTGTTGATCGGCTGCGAAATCACCCACACACCCCGGTCTCCAGAGCCGTAGCTGAAAAAAGGAGTTTTCGTGCTCCACGGCTAATTTAGTATGTAAACCCACGATTTTGAGGTACCCTTCAAAGTTAAAGGAAAATGAGGCATCCATTTCCAGACTACTCTCGAAAAATGAGCTCCCTAGCTCAATTTTGTCTGGTAGCACAAGATCGTGAACGCCGTCTGAAAAAAAAGGAGATTAACAGAGAAAACTTGCGGTTTTTCAAAATTTTCTCAAATTCTAGGAAACCATTCCAAACCATTCTTGGGCATTAGATACAACTTTTTGATCTGGTGCGCGCTTGGCGCGCACCACAATAACGTAATCAGTCATTGTTTCTATGGGAATACTTGGATTTCTGGGAGCGAAATCATTCATTCTGCAACTGAATCCTGAGTGCTCCCCCCGACTAGTTCAAGATACGTCCTTTTCCTCATGTCCTGCCCACTTTTTATAACGTTCTGCGCACTCTCCCTGGAGCCTTGCACACTTTCTATGACGTTCTGTACACTCCCAGTGAAGTCCTGCACACTTTCTATGACGTTCTGGACACTCCCACTGAAGTCCTGTCCACTCTCTATGACGTTCTGTACACTCCCACTGAAGTCCTGCACACTTTATATGACGTCCTGCACGCCCCCACTGAAGTCCTGTCCACTTTCTATAACGTTCTGCACGCTCCCACTGAAGTCCTGTCCACTCTCTATGACGTTCTGTACACTCCCACTGAAGTCCTGCACACTTTATATGACGTCCTGCACGCCCCCACTGAAGTCCTGTCCACTTTATATGACGTCCTGCACGCCCCCACTGAAGTCCTGTCCACTTTCTATGACGTTCTGCACGCTCCCACTGATGTCCTGCACACTCCCACTAAAGTCCTGCAAACTTTCTATGACGTCCTGCACACTCCCACTGAAGCCCCGCACAATTCTCCCAAAGTCCTACTCACTCCTTGCAACGCTATTCACTCCGTACGGTGGCCAGAAATCTACGTCTGAAGTCTTGTCGCATTGTACGGAGCATACACCTTCCCAAATAGGAGAAAACGCAATTATTCAGTGCACACCCCTCTCAGAAATCGTGAACAGTTGACATCTCTGGACAATCAGGCTTCATTGCTAGTAGAGATTTGTGTGAGATTCACAAGAAAACTCTTCACCTTGTATGCCTTTGTATTAGGTCGAGTGTTTTCTTTGACATAGAATAGTGACAGTTAAAATGCTGCATTACCATGTTGGATCCTTGGTGATGAATCCTTACACTGAATAGAAGAAATCTTCCATGTCGATCAACTTCTCCTATCTCTAAAGGAGAAGTCGGTCTTTCTGAGTGCAACAATCTAGTTTTAGCACATTTTAAATAAATTTTTTAGCACATGCATATGTCATTCAATGAGGTAAACCTCTCATAATCCGCGGGGAGTTCAAAATCGAAATTGATTACGAACGCTGCCTTCAAAGTACATTGACTTACTTGACTTAATCGGTTGGCTTTCGCCTGACGCGGTCATTCCGCATCTTCAGCGAGGTGTGCCGTCCTAGTAGTCAGCCGTGTTCATTTTTCACGGTCTTCAGCCACAATTTGAACACATTCCATCCAGCTGTCACTATTCCACTTCCTGCGAAACGAAACATCGCGCCTGATCTGTCATTGATGCCGAGTGACTTCAAATTCTCTTTAACCACATCCGTCCAGAACTTTCGCCTACGCCCAGGTGGCCGTTTCCAGACAGGATTTGGAAGCATTCTTAAAGCGTGTTGTACGAGACGATCCGGCGTTCTCCTTAGTATATGCCCGAGCAGTCGAAGTCGACTTCCCATTGCTGCTTGAGATGGCGTTAGGAGATGCTGGCACCTCCCTCGTGTCGAGCGTTTATGTACTGCGTCGATTTCCTTGTGAAGGTCTCCGTTATGGCATACACGCGGCTAGAAATATCCAAGCAAACGCCTAAAAAGCTTCCTATCCATGCAATCCAACCTTTCCATCTGCGTCTTCAGTGCTGCCCACGTGTCCGATCCGTACATCATGATAGGGCGAATAGCGGATAGGTAGACGCGCAACTTGACTTCCTTCGCGATGGTGGTAGAACACAAACACTTGGTTAGAGAATTAAATGCAGACGTAGCTTTCGCACATCGTTGTCGAATATTCACTGCATAACTACCATCGTTCTTCGGCAAACAGCCCAAATAACAGAAATCGTCCACCAGTTCGATACGTTGTCCGTTCACACAAACTCCCGTTGAAGGCCTCTGAGAGACCCACATCTGCTTGCATTTGTCGGGACGAAGACGAAGTTCATAGGCTGCGGCATACTTCGAAACGAGGTTCACAATCCTTTGCAGTTTTGCGATGTTTTCAGCGAATTACACAATGTCGTCGGCGTACTCCAGGTCGACAAGGGAGCGTCCTGATGGTGTTAGGATCACATCCGCAGGAAACTGTTCTACAACTCTACGCATGATGTCATCAACGACGAAGTTGGAAAGAAAAGGTCCTGCAACGGCTCCTTGCCTTACTCCTGTTTTCACGTCGAAAGCTGACGTAAATCCGACAGGTGTACGAACTGCTGCTGTTGTTAATTTGTTCATGTCCTCGATTAACCGAACATACTTTTCCGGGACTCCATCTGCTCGCAGTGCATTGAGCAATCGACTACGATGAGGAGAGTCGAACGCGGCTTCAAAGTCCGAAAAAGCAAGCTGTAATGTCTTCGAATACCGCTGCTACGATTCAATTACTCTTCTCACGACGAACACTTGGTCGATGATCGATCTCCCAGGTCAAAAACCGGCTTGCTCATCTCTGGTCGTTCTTTCACGATGTTTGATAAGTCGCTCGAGAATGATACGTTCTAAAACCTTGTACATGACACGAAGTAGAGAGATTCCTTTGTAGTTCTTAGGATCCGTGACGGATAGCTTCTTGTGAAGAGGTACGATGATCGCATTTCTCCACGAATCGGGTATCCTTTCGCTCATCCATATAGCACGGATGGTGTTGGTCATTTCAGGAATCCCAGACGGAGGAAGAGCTTCCAGCATTTCAGCAGTAATGTTGTCATCTCCAACAGCCTTTCAATTCTTCATTTTCCGGACACAATCCAAAACTTCAGACTCAGTCGGCGGTTCCTCACTGACATCGTAATGTGCTCTCTGAACATGCGGGAGCTCAGGTACTGATGGCGCTGGACGATTCAGCAGTGAACTGAGACAATCCTTCCATATTGGCAGCGTCGCATCACCAACTGCAACTCCATTGGTTGTGTTCAAGACAGGAGAACATCTCTTCATCTTTACGCTATACTGTCGCAGCAACGTGTAGGCTTTCCTCAAATTCTTCTCCTCCCAAGCCTTCTCGAACTCCTTAGCTCTACACGTCCACTCTCGCTCGCGGTCACTTTGAAGCTGCCGACGCAACTTCCTCCTCAGACGCTTCTCCTCCACGAAGTTTCCTGCTGTTCGGAGAGCACATACTCTGTTGTAGGTAGATGTTGTTTCTTCTGAGACGTAGGCGAACTTCTTCTTAGGCTGTACAACCGAGAGTGCCTCTTTCGAAGCGTCCTGGATGCACTTGACAAAAGAATCCGCGTCGCAAAGTTTCTTCTTAGTCCGTACTCCGATGTAAATAGAAACGCGTTGTCGAAAGTTCCTTCTGCACTCTTCATCTCTGAGACTTGTCATGTCAATTCTCTGGAGAGGCTGAGCCCCTCGCTTCCTCTTATGAATCCTCGCAGTGAAGTTCAACAGAACAGGACGGTGATCCGAATCGAATGCGACATCCCACACAGCTCTAGATCTTCGAATGTCCGATACTGGAATATTCCTCGTCAGGACATAGTCAAGCTGTAGTTTCAAGGTTGTCATCTTCCTTTTCCGCTGCTCTCCTGGAGATAGCTGGGTTGGTCCCTGCCACGTAAGCTGATGGCGGCGATGATTCCTCTTGAATGTCGATGCAATAATCAGACCACTGCGTTCACAAAAGTCGACAAGGCGGTAGCCATTGTCCGATGTTTGCTCCACTGGGTAGAACCATTTACCGAGTACTTCGGATTCCTGATCAAGCCCCATCTTCGCATTTGCGTCAATCCCCACGACAACAGCATGTTGACAAGGTATCCTGGCCAGCAACGTATTGACTTCCTCATAAAACGCATCCTTCGAATTGTCTTCGGCGGTTTCAGTGGGCGCATGAGCACTCACTATCCACAGATTGAATCCTCTGTGATCCCGCAGTCGTACGAATGCATTCCGGCACGACGTTGAGCCAAACTCCTTGACCATGCCATTGAAATCCTTTCTTACAGCTATTGCACAGCCTCCCACTCTCCTATCGTCAGCGTTACCGCAGTAGATGGTGTACTCTCCGACACTTATGACGGGCCTATCCTTGAGGCGGGTTTCCTGCAAAGCAGCAAACGGTGCATGGAAATAGCTCAGAAGTCTGGATAGCGCAGTTTTTTTGGATATCATTCGACAGCGATCGACAGTTCAGGGTGGCGAAATTGTGGCTTGTGGCCAAAGACTCCATGACTCCTTAGGTACGGATCCTAAAGTGTTATGGACCAGAGGCCTTAGTGTGCCGGACGGCGACACCTTTATGCAATGTATGGGATACTTTCGCGATATAGTTGTGCACGCTATATCGCTCGAACGTTCCCTGTGAACACTCAAACGTCTGCTGGGTTCAGTAGAAGCAGGGGGACCAACGAGCAGGTACCAACAGACTTGTATACACACCCCCTCAAAGTACATTATTGCTAGCTTCAGCCTAGAAGGAAAGTTTTCATTCAATTCAAAAGTCGAGTGTTGTCCAAACTGCTTACGAACTGCGCGTAAACGCACATGCATATTTTGACGAGATGAATCCTCTTGTTGTTTATCCGCAAAACAACACAATTGCATTTCTTCTGCTTTGCATATCAAGCATGCTGACATTCTAATCCGAGCCCCACTCATTCGTTCATAGATGTCCTCGTTTTTATTTTCTCTCCAGCAAGGGTGTAGATACACCTTCACGATGCCACAAAAGAAGAAAACCTATGAAGCGGAAGTAGAAGCAATGACCTTTTCGGTTCGATCCTGAGCGTGAAAAAACAGCCCTGTTAGCTCCGACCTGGAGCAGACTACCATGCACTTTTTCCGACACTTTTTTGGAACTGAGGCTGCATCCATTGTTCAGCTTGTATTCATTATCAGGTTCCTGTGTCTGCTCTTCGCTACTCTTTCCCTGCTGCTGTGGTGTTCATAACCGACTCCAATATTATATAATGCCACTTCCCACCCCTCTTTGTAGGTGGAACTGAATAGTGATGTGATAGATGAGAACTCTCACTCTGGCCATGGAACAGAGTTGTTTTTTTCACCCAAATAGCTGAACAGGTTTCTTTTTCAGATTCGAATTCTATAAAACCCTTCTCTATGAGCGCGATAAGTTATGGTTTCCGTTTCCATTCTAGTCTGACGCATGGACCAGGCGGCTGGCCGTGCGGAGTTGGCGGCCTCACTGGAGAATGGGGTTTCGATTCGCGCGGGGTGATCTACCGTCGCAGCCCGTCCATTCATCAGACTACTCCGCCAACGCGTAGCTAGATGCCTCACACGGAAACCAGAGATGCCCAGGGTTTCGGAGGCATTTAGTCTAATTTTGACACGAGAATTTACGTAAATTACGGAAAGTCTAGCCTCAGTTGGTGAAATTTTAGCTACAGCGCCCGCATATTCTGCGTAAATTCTCGCTACAACACCCGCATATTCTAGGCTTGTTCTCGTTGCAGCACTCGGTCGATAGACCCACCCAGTCTTGATCCGAACTAAAAAGGCGATCTGCGCTGCGATCGAGCGCGTCGCCGTTTTGTCCCCACGGTCTGCTGCATACCAACGGCCAAAACTATCCCTAGCAAGGTCTTCCAGGGAGCGGCACGGGGTCACCCTCCACGACCACCCACAGAGTGTCAAATAATACTCAGGGACATGTCTCGGCGAACACTGTTCAAACGGCATCCCTGCGTTCCGCGTAGCCAGCGCGGGTTTAAGATTGCATTTCAACACAGGCCGTCGCTAAATCCTTTAATTCTCGCCACAAAATTATAGCGAGAATATACGGGTTTAGCGTCAGAGAGAGCAATGGTTCGAATTTAGCCTTCGTTTTTACGTAGAATACGCGCAGAATTAGCACCCTTTTAGCCTCGACACAAGAATATGCGGGTTTTAGCTATCGTAGCTAAAAGCCGTAAATTCTCGCTACATGGAATGGGGCGGCGTTTCAGGCCGCGCCCTCGGAGGCATCTAGCTACGCGTTGGCAGAGTAAAATGATTGCGCAAACTCTACATGCACTCCGCCACACCTTCACTGGAGAATCAGGACCTTTGCGTTGGTGTAAAACTGTCCCTGCGCAATTTATCCCATGGTTAATATGGATTACAGCTTTGAAGCCGAAGCGATGATCCCCTAAGCACTTGTCGTTCCACCTAAACTTTGGTGATTTAGCATGCATAGACACATCCCTAATTTCAAACAGTGTACGCACGTCAAATCTGCTAATACCCTTTCCACTTGGCACAAAGCGCGGCATTCCTAGCACCGTCTTCTCGATATACTGTAGTATAACTCATTTTACTGAAACGGCTGTGATTCGTCGGTGATTTTCTGTTTCCACTGATATGACTACAGCTGTGAAAGCAATGAAAACAGGAGAGATTGTGAGAATGGAAACAACTGCTCATCGATCAGTCACAGCTGAGTTCAGAGACGGGCACCACATCATGCTTCCGTATGCCTCGCCCTCCTAGGCGTTCGTGAAGTGCGTCGAATATGTGAGGTCGGAGGTGGGCACGAAGCCGGACGTCTTGGTCCTACTTACGACCTCCTCGAGAGTTTTGAGTGCAAATCTATGAGGCTGCTCGTCGCACGTCACACATATAGCGCCTTGCTATTCTGCCCCTAGGCTCATGTCTCCATACAAGAACAGTCAGCCTTGAGCTGGAATTTGATTGCTGCAGTCCCTAATAGCGCGATTTTTTCTAATTAGCGGCGGACATTCAGTATCTTACATAATTTTATAAAGGCTCATTCAAACACCCTGAGTGCCTTCGACTCCTGCAGATTCCTTAGGCCCTAGTTATACACCGGCGGGACGCTGCGGAAATAGCAAGACAACTATCACTTATATGCGCCCTAACTGTGCTTAGGCATGCCAAAAGGAACAGTGGTCGCAGAAAAACGCGCCGGAAGGCCGCACAGAGCAGTTAAACACGCCGCGACACCGTATACTGTATCCTTGCGGGACCTGCCCTGTTGGAAATTTGCCAATTTCCACCAGCTGATTATTTTTCAGATTTAAAATTGCTAAAACATTACCAAAACGACATAACGAGCACTGTTATGACAAGAGGAACTGATTATTAGTGATATTCTGAAATTAAAAAGTGTCAGAAGCGAAAAGACCGATAAAATACCATTGAAAACGCTTGAAAATTTTTTGTCTGCAGTATTGCGTCACTGCGTCCAAAGGCGCAACATTGCAGACGAGCCCTGATTCACGCAGCAAGCGGCGGCAATGTCATCGCGAGACGTTTTCATTTCGCTGGTGTATAACTAGGGCCTTACAGATAAAGTTTTTTCAATCGCAAGGAGAAGACTATGAACGTTGTGATGTCTGACTCTCAAATGCTGCTTTCGAGCAACGACACTCTGAATATAATGAGAAAATGCTCTCAGAATATTGAAAAGTTTCTAGTGTTTTGAATGCAACTCTGGTTTTCCCTGGACAACAACTTGTTGTGAACATACCTCTCACCGTTTCCTTCAATGTGGAATTACTAAGTGAGACAAATGCATTGCTGCTGCGTTAGTTGCTTCTGTTAGTTACCCTTTGTCAATGACTGATTTTTGCTCAGAGTTTGAGAGTTTGAAAAATCTTCCCACACTGCATGTGTTCGTCAATGTTGACCCATCGGCTGTGCTCTCAAAGTGTGGTTTATAACCTAAACCTGCCAGAAACGTACAATGCACTTATAAGTGGAGAGTTCCATCTGTAGTATAGTTGTACGCGAACGAAATTTTCGAAAATTTTTCGAAAGATTCTTCGAAATTTTTTTTCGTTCGTTTTCGTTCGTTCAAAATTTCGTCGAACAAAATTTTCTCTTAAAGTTCATTCGTTCGAAATTTTGTCGAACAAAATTTTTACAAATTTCGTTCGTTTGAAATTTTTTCTAACGAAAATTTTTCAGATTTCGTTAGTTCCAAATGTCTCGAACGAAATTTTTTTTTCATTCTCCGTTCGTTCGAAAGTTTTTCGAACAATATTTTTTTTCATTTTTCGTTCGTTCGAAATACTTTCGAAAAATTTCGATTTTCGTTCGTTCGACATTTTTTTCGAAATTGTACAACTATAATCTGTAGCACCGTTTGCAACTGAAATTGGGGTAAGCTTAAATACACAAATTGCCAGTACACTGAAAAGCGGCCTACAATGAGTCAACGAAATATTCTAAGTTTATTTTCGTGATAACATTTTTCGAGAGGAAGCATGTTCTGAGGAGCAAATCAGTGTTCCCTATTAACTAGGATCGTTCCCTAGAATTATCTCCTTCGCGGTGAAAACAAACACCTGCGGCTTCTCCACAGCTGAAGAGGCTATAACGGCTACTGCTGTGAAACAAATAGGGCTTCATGTGTACGTACAATGTAAAATTATTTGCGAAACACTACATAGTCCTAGTCGAAAATTCGAAGGATTTCTCTACTTTGCTAAGCGGCCAACCGATCATGACTATTTGTACCCACTAAGAACAATGCCCGCACAACAGAGACCGCTCTGTGATGGCAAACTGAAAAAATTCAGACCTCTTCAAGAATGCCCCAGATCTGACTCCGCTTTCACTTTAAATGGTATTTAGCATAGACCTGGATGAAAATGGGGGGGAGTTATCCTCTGTTTCCGAGTGAAATTTATTTCCGTTCATCGCGTGCGTCTGCGCGCGTACGCTGCATCTCCTTCTCCCCACACTTTCTCGCTGTCTCTACCCTCGCTCCGCATAAGCGCGCGAGGGAACGGAGTAATTTTGGCTCGGAACCAGAGGATACATACTTATTTCATTTTACTCAAAGGCAGCGAAGCATTGTGGCGGGAAAAGTGACATGCGAGAGACGAACATATCATTTCTATGCATCGAACGATCTCGCATCAGCAAGTTGGTGTGGTTTTTTGATCGAATGATCTGGTCAAATGCTTGAGTGACCAATATCAAGTCGTCGCGTAAGAATCCGGATACTGGTGAGGCAGGAAAATCTAGCATATGGTTTTCGTTGGCACAATCGGTAGAGCATGATCGACCTACCTGCTCAGAACTTGACGTATTCTGAATGATCCGCTGACCCCCTGTTCCCCGCGGGCTGGTGCCTCTCCGAAAATGACCGATTCGACTACTATTCCATTTGCATATTTAAAGGTGCCTCACAACCACCTGCATCGAGCGACTATGATACATCGATTCACCTGTACCGATTACCTCTCACATCATTGAAACATTTTTGAAAACTTCCCGTTATTTCACGGTTTTTGAAATCTTAGGAATACTACAGAGAAACAGAATGAATACTTGACAAAACGTGATAGCTAACCGAGGTGGTATGATGAAGGTTCAAAAGTAGTTGAGGACGACAGAAGCCGAGATGATAAAAGGTCCGAAATGTTTTTGAAAGCGGATCGAGATGACCTCATAGGGCGAGCAGAGGATATTTCTTTTGCTCGCCCTCACCTTTCGAATGAAAATGGATGACTGATCGATAGCGCTAAGCGGTCTCTTTTCCTCGTTCTCCATAGATTTTGAAGCTTTATTCGTGGATCACAGGTTTTTGACAATAGATGAAACACATACAAACATTTGTTCCATAATATCCTTTTTCAGAGATCTATCCTTCTTCTTGATTTCCTTCCAGATCTTTTCAAATCTATTTTTGAAGAGTTAGACTCACCCCTACTGAAGCGCTTGCAGCGGTCGAGATAGTGGCATTCACCCTGCTTAGCGCCTATATTTCCAATAATTTAGTTCATTTGATCAGACGCTTCTTTTTATAATTGTCTAATTTTTCATCATCGTCATGACTGCAATTATTTTGTTGCTTTCATATTATTATGGCTAGCTCGTATATCAACTTCATTTCCCAGTGTTGCCACCCTACTGGCTCATCATCTTCACTGTCATCTAAATTGTTTCCTGATACCGACCTCTCAAAGAACTTTAGCCTCACTGGACTCTACTTCGACGCCCCGTTCTAATCAGATTTTGTGGTTCTTATGTGATCCGACCTATTCATCCAGTCTTCATACCTATATTTGGTCCTTCTCAGTTTTGTTCAACATATCTACAGCACTCCCATTCCAGTCTGACGGAATCCATAACGAGTAGGGCAGCTAGATCAGGGGAATAATATTTCTGGAAGTAGATATTCATAGCGTGTTGTAATTTGAAATCTTTTTTCAATGTCTGGGTTACTTCTATGTCGCACTACAGTATAGGTATAAAAATTAACGCATTCCTTCTTTTTTTCACCTTCTTGCGACTCGATTCCCATCTAAGAAGCACATAAGGTCCCTTCAACTGAATATCTCGTGGAGTACACTTGTGACGGATGAACGCATTAGTTGTTTTACGACGAATATAGAGGGTGGATTAAGAATCAATACATTCATGTTATTCTCGTAAACATCTAAAACTGATCGCATATACTCGTTATCACTAACATTCACCGTTTGCTCTCGCAATCTCAGTATACGGCAGTGCTTCTTCCCATTGTAGCCAATCAAATTATTTTATCCTTGGTTCACGTAGTGGTCCCAAAACGGGCTCCTCATTTTTACCAACAATTGAAATAAGTAACCATCGCTTACATACATATTCGATTCTTTCATTCCTTCCAAATTTCTATGCGCCCTTTCTTCTTGTTTGCATGGCTTAAGCAGAATCAAAAGTTTCCGTCGTTATCATCGGTTGATACTGATCATTGACGCCAAAATGTCTGGTATAAACCTATCAGTTTGTGGGGGCCTAAGTCAACTGACTACTTCGCTTCCTTGTTTGATACTCGCGTCACAACTTCCACCAAAAACATTTTCACCGATTTTCTGCTCTCCATTTTTTCCTCGTCTGTAAACTCAACAATCCTTATATACTCGGTAACAGCTGTACGATTTATGTGCTCTTCCGACTTTAAAACAACCTACTCAGAGTAAATCAAAAAGACGTATGAAAAAATAGAAGTGCATGCAGCCCCTATTCAAAGTACACCTGTAATGGATAGACATCAACAAAAGAGGCGGGAAAGACAAAGTGCATGTATCGTCCGTCAATCACTGGATGGTGGGGGGGGGGTAGTCGCGACGCCGCTTGAAGGGAAAGTTTTCGCACGGGAAAACGAAGGGGGGATGGCTATTGATCGAATAATTCCGCGTCAGATTGCTGACCGCAGCTTTCTACTTGAGAGACACTGACGATGCCTCTCAACGATTAAATTCGGTATCAGCAAAATAGTTGCTGTTGTTATTGACCCCAATTCTACGTATGCCGCTTAATTAAATGCTATACCATTTTCTGGGGCGGCATGCATGAACGCAGCGAACGGTGTCAGGGAGCCGCTCCGCGTGCCATGCGCGCAGCGTCGAGCAACGGGGCGGCCCCGAATTTCGTGGCGTGTATTGATGTGCCTGATTTTCAGGGCCGCCCCGTTGCTCGACGCTGCGCGCATGACACGCGGAGCGGCTCCCTGACACCGTTCGCTGCGTTCATGCATGCCGACCCTGCTGGTCGAAAAGAGGGAAACATTTACTGAGGGTAAATTACTTTGATGGTGAAAAAGGGAACGGCATTGACCAAATCGCTGTAAGTTCACCAAAAGTCACCTTCAAGGTGAACTCAAACTAAAATTTGAACACGTACAGGCCATAAAACGGCCAATGTCTCACCGTCGACTGCGTACCACGCGCTGCGCGACCGCACGTGCGTCGGAAGCAGACGAGTTTTGGCCGGCGCGCGACGAGTTTCGGACGCCGCGCGGCGGCCAAAACTCGTCGCGCGGCGGCCAAAACCCGTCTGCTTCCGACGCGCGTGCGGTCGCGCAGCGCGTGGTACGCAGTCGACGGTGAGACATTGGCCGTTTTATGGCCTGTACCACATATTTACTCGTCTCTGCTACACATACAGCACCATAAAAAAAGTCTATTCCTATGGCCTTTCCGCGAATAATGTTTTTATACATATCTTGGCTTGCCCTTAGCGTAACTTGATGAAACTTGAGTATGATATGGGGCATCACAACCATTGCTTTGCACATACAAAAATTGGTTTTTGAGCGTGCAGTTTTTACATATGGAATCGATTTATCATTTTGTGGAATTACTTCAAATAAAGAATATTCTCTCGAAACATGGCTATTATAATTCCAAACCCGAAGCAGTTGTTTGCCATTAGAAGGTCTTCTGAACCGTAGTATACCCTCATAAAAAATTAATCTCTATCGAAAGGTTTTTAAAAGTGAATTCGAAAGAAAATTATGCAATATTGCACCCATTCAGTATCTCTCAATGACGTCATCGAAAGAAAGCAAAATTTGTGTACCAGTTAGAGAAAACCTAAACAGGCAGCAGCGACTGTTTATCGATACGTTTTCCATCACATTCTTTTGCCGGTGGTGGTGTTCTGCGAGTTTTATCATGTTTTAACGTACCAACTTCCTACGTATTCAGAGCGATGAACGATGTGGATAAACGGTCGCTGCTGCCTGTTTAGGAGGCCCCTACCAGTTGTACCTTATCAAAGCCCATAAGATACATGTTTTACTCAGAAAACCCCCGCATTCAATGCGTGTCGAATATGCATTCAACTCGAGTGACCACACCCATCAAAAAGCTTTTTCGCAGGCGCACGTGCTCCAAAAACAGCACGTGCTGCAAAATTCCACCGCAGGAGCACGTGCTGCGAAAGTTTATAGCAGGAACACGTGCTGCAAGATAGCCCAGCGTTATCGTAGAAACACATCGTCGCGCGACGCGGCCGGAACACCCACATGCGACGCGGTCAACTCGCTGAGAACCATCTGGGGCTGCCAGCGGTTGCACGAGGTCTCCAGCGGCTGGGGGTGCGAGTAACGCAAACTTGGGTAATTAAACCGGCGACGCAATCGGCATCTTAGTACCGCCTCAAGAGTGCGTCGTATGCTTTTCTTTTTTAGAAAATCGCTTTGTCATCGATGTGGATGTGTATCATGCACGCATTTACAGTCTGATTTGATGGAGCACGTGTTGTAATTTGGCAAACAATAGGAGTACGTGCTCTCCTAGCAGCACGTCCCCTTACTGTGCTCGAAACCGCATTGTCTTCGAGATTAATGCATATTAAACACGCATTGAATGCGGCGATTGTGTGAGTAGATTGGTTCTTGAGCGATTAATTTTATAGGGGTGAATTTTCAAAAGTAGGGCGTAATCTGTTTAATATTCGGACTTCAGAAAAACTTTGATAGAGATTATTCTCTCACAAGGTTACATCACGGTTCAGAAGATCTTCTAGTGGCAAACAACTGCCACTTGTTCGGAATTGTAATAGCCACGTTTTGAGGGAATACTCCTTATTTAAAATAATACCACAAAATGATAAATAAATTCCATAGTTAAAAAATGCACGCTCAAAAACCAATTTTTTGTATGTGTAAAGCTACACTTGTGATGCCCCATAACATACCAAAGTTTCAACGAATTTTGCTAAGGGCAAGCCAAGATATGTATAAAAACATTATTCGCGTAAAGGTGATGGGAATAGACTTTTTGACCGTACTGCACATTTGTGCAGAAGCGAACGTCTGTAACGAATGAGGGATGCACATGAACATACACTAACATAATGAGGAGGGAGATACTCACTATGTAATAGATCATAGGTGAAATAAAGAAAGATGCTCGAGGTGAAAGCCACCTTGTGAAGTATTACGTTTATTGAGGCTCAATGCGAAAAATAATGTTTATTCGGTTGATGCGTCATTACCATAGAAGAAATGGAGTACAAATTATCGCATCCGGCCCACTTGGCTGGAAAATTGGTACACAAGAAAACAAAGGAATGATGTCTATCGATGGAACGACATCCCGCCCACTACCTGAGTGTGGTTTCCAAATCAAATGACACGAAGGTGGAAGAAACCTAAGCCTTTCCCATGCTACAAATTGTTCACTGGTTTCTTCACAGGTAGTTGATTGCTGTCTGGCTAGACTCCTTATTGTCACCCAGAATCTAAGCGCATAATCAGTTTTGTTCTCTAGAAAAGGTGGTATGGTCTTATTCTACTCCAGTTACACCTGTTTACACAGATCCTCTTACAGCATGATTGTGTTGGACAGACGATTGTTCAAACCTTCTTTCATGAGATTTACACTACAACTTTTCAAGAAGCACGTATTAATCAGATAGAAGAAAGGGCAGTTTATACTAGCCTTCAGCATCCCACTTTGAATTCACACCTCAAACCAGTCATAATACAAGCGAGAAACCCGCAGACATTCTTTACTGCGACCCCAACATAGTTGGACGAAAAGCCGTAGTCCCAACCAGTCAAATCTGGGAGTAGAACGCGCAAAAGTAGGACAAAAATTTATCCTATGAAGGACCGTAGTGGCTCAACCGTAGCCCAGCCTGGGTCGTCCGTGGTCCCAACCGGTCGATATTCTCATGTGCGTTCCGCATTCCAGGATCCTACGAAAGCGAAAACGTCGAAACTTTAACCGAAAAAAGCTATAACATTCCGATCGATTGCTCAGCAAAGTACATTTCCTATAACCGTGTATCACGCCAAACACTCCAAGATAGGCGTGGGGGCAAGAGTTGAATGCTACAGAGTTTTCGCAAGATTTTTTCTCCAAAATTCAGTAGTTTATTAGGCATTTTTCGCTATGCATTTACCCCATGGGCCTACCTGCGCGAATAATTTTAATGAAGATGAGATTTTCGCGTTTACGCTGCCATCAAAAACGTCAGTTTACACAACATCAAAACAGTTTTTCGGATTACGGTAAGACGTCGCGTACGCAGATCACGCGCGCGACACAGCATCTGTCTTACCGTAAATTAAAAATAGAATCCATTCCCTGAAACACCCTACCTGCCACGTAAATAAGAGTATCTACATCAAAAGAGAGAGTATTAAGGGCATTTTCAGCGAAAACAACGCAAAGAAACTTACAAAGAATGCGGAAAAAACAAATGAGAACGTGAGAAACTCGATGAATTTTGTTTTCGATTACGGTAAGACGGATACTATGTCGCACACGTGATTTTCGTACGCGACTCTTCCCCGTAGTCCGAAAACACAGAGACGCAGAGGGAACGCCGCTTCTTTGAACTTTTCACTTGCCATCTCGTTTGGGACAGAGTATATCTATGTGGGTAAACAAATTTCCGAGTCTCAATGTTCTTTGGCGTTTCATTTTCTAGTTCCGATTTCAGAAATCTGAAAAAAAATGTTTCGCTTATTCCTGGTCCGAGGTCTGGTATGAAGTTCCTTCTTCTAACACGACTAGCGAGATTGGGTGTACGGCAGTTCTCCCGCCGCAACGCGACGAGTCCGTCGCGCGCGTTGGATGGGCGCGGAAAGCAATGTTCAACAGTACACAAGGCGGTACAATCGGAGCGCGTTGACTCAAGATTTCGACATCTACGTGACTATCACCGGGAGAATCGGGTATCTGCCAAAAATCACGACCATTTCTGAATTTACCTCATGTTGTTCTTTATAAACCCATGCTAGCCTTTTGTAGTCAGTTGTGCCTTTATCGGTACAAGGAATAAGCACGTTTTGAATATAAAAAGGTCTTTCCCGCTGTGATAATTATTCCATCACGGTGATACTGTTTTTCTACGGGTAAAAAATGAATGAACAAAACAGAGAATAGAAGAAATTACGAATACAGCAATGGGTCAGAAGGGTCACCTACAGTCGGGAATTTTATTAAAGGCAGCAGACACGCTCAAAAATGATATCAATTTTATGGAATGAATCGAAGGTCTGAGGCTGCTAGTATTCAGAAATAACGAAAAAACCGAAAAAAATTGACTGAAATGAAGATATAACGGTTCGTTCTATATTGGTCTGAAAGTGGACGAGTTGTACCGTATTGGCTGAAATAGCGGAGCTAGCGACAAATTTGTTGGAATAACGACGCTTTTGTACTCTTACAGCCCTTTCTGGAACGCTTACGCCCTTAGAAGCCTAAAAAGTGATTCAAAATGAGCGTAGTCGAGCATGGAATATCTGAATTGAAGGGCGGAGCCCGTATCGGTGGGCGGAGAAAGGATGATTTGGTGACTCAATACGCCTCAAATACGGTCATTCTAACTCGTTTTTGACGCTTGCAACTTCGTGAGGGCTCTTCTAGGGCCTGCACGACCCCACTAATGTAGTTATCTCGACAAGTTTTGCGAGCGTGTCTGCTGCCTTTAAACAATGCGGTGCGCGATAATGTGCTCCAATTGTAATCATCATGAAAGGGCAACTCCTTCAAATCTCGCCGCGGCGCGACGAGCCTTATCGAGAGAACTGCTGGTCTCCCATCGAACTGTTGTCCAACAATGACTGGAACCTACCACGATTGCACCTATTTCTAAGGATGTTCCAAGAATGCTCACTTTTTAAAATGACTTTCGTATCTAATTGGACTCTGTGACTGGGGATGACTGTGTTGATGAGGTTTTGAGAGTTTTCACTTCTCAATACGCCATCTTTCGTGTTAATGAAGCTCTTCATTCTGGACTTGTGATGTGGTGATGAATAAGCCATCATCATTGAGCTCAGATGCCTGAAGACGCTCTTCAACAACGCTTGATGGCACCATCAATTTAAAAAAATCCATTTTTCCCAATTTACAATATCAAACGCTTTGACTAATCTCGAGAATTTCTCATGAGATGTGTTCTGTATAATTACTGGAAATGGCTCACATAGCTCGCACTTGAGTGGCCCGAGATTATGTCGCGCTCCCAATGTGAATCTATCATGCGTTGTATATCATTATCAATTCATTTTTCAGGACCGTTCTCACGCTCCGAGTGCTCAGCTGTTGAGTGTTCACCTCTGTTCTGATATCTTACATGACGATCTATAGCTACTCGTTGAAGAACTTATCAAATGCGTGAACTTTGTGTCAAGATCTCTGTATTTAACGATTTCCTTCGTCCACCTTTTGTATTCTTGTTGAAATTGCGCTCATTGGATTCGGCAAGAAAGCTTGCGACATGGTTAAGCGGGCGTTGTCCAGCTGAACTATGGGGGGACGTAAAAAATTCCGAAATTTAGAGTTTTTTTGGGATGGACGTAAAAATTTCGGGTCAGAACTTAACAAAATCGGGGATGTTTTCAGTCGCGAGTCTCTTTCTGTCAGGTAAACAGGTCTTTGAACGAGGGCTTCTGACGCGGTTGTCCCACATATTGTTATAGCAACAAAATATCAAAGAATACTACAGCACCACAACAGTACATGTGAGGAAAGTATCTTTACGTAACGATGTAATAGACATATCTTCGGTAGTACTCAAATTTTCAGCACATGAAACAATTTTTTAAACGAGTTACATTCATAAATCGGGACTATTACCACGTCAATTCTTCACTTCGATAATTAGACAACGTACGCCTCCCCACAAAATTTCAGATTTTCGAAGTCTGAAAAAAGATTCAGAATCTCCATGAAATTCCCTACAAAATGATACCTGAAATCCCTCCAATTACCAGAAAATTACGAAGAAAATCGTTTGAAAAACGTTTTCTCGCTGTCCAATACCGTTGTCGAAAATTCGGCCTAAATTGGACAAAGTAGGTTTTTTTGAAAAGACACCCCTGAGCTCCCAAAGGTACTATTTCCATCCTGCGTCCATCCTCTACAAACTGCGGTAAGACTGCACGGGAACTCCACGACTTGAGGTATTTAAGAGCAATATTCCAAATAACACTGCCGCAAGCTGTCGAAAAATAGAGCGCTTCAAAGCCAAACCGACCTACACATGTGCGCAGAAGAAACCGCAAAACACAGCCAGTGACACCCCCTCTCCCACCCGCGCTCACACCCCGTGTGGTTGAAAGTTACTACTCTGGAATCCAACTTTTTTGAACCTGTGAAAGTTTACGCACCCACACAAGGATTCCACCCACCCGGAGGTCTTGATGAAAACCTAATTTCGAGAATTCGTATCCATAAAAATGTAGACTTCTGCCGGTATCTGCCATTTTACAGTGCTATCAGTCATTGTTCTCACAGAAACTTCATCAGATGCATCGATTTTTTGATAGTATATCTTTTGAGGCGATCCGAGTGACAATTTTAATTTCTTCTCTATCAATACAGATGTTGTTGCTCTATGGCGAAAAGTAAGTCAAAACTACACTGCCCGATGTTAATCAGTAGAATGGGGATAATTTGTGTACATTGCAGTATTTATTTCGATGAAGGAGTGCAACAATTGTTTTTTAATTCAGGTAGAGAAAAGACTTTTCTCGAAAATTTTGACCGAGAAACCGTTACAAATTTATTTCACAACCTGAAGGTGACGTAAAAGTCTTGAACTCGTTTTCTTTAATTTTTAATCTCCACGAGAGGGATGTGCTTCGTCGAGGTCCTGGGCAACGGTCTGCCTGACCCTGGCTTGCGAGGACGTGTTCTCTCGTACTTTTCGAACTTTTTGAATAACTCGCTTCCAGCTCAACTTTGAGCGATAATTTGGTTTTTATTAACCAGGCGTTATGGGCTACCCAATGGTTGAGTTTATAGCCCATACTGGTGTAATGGCCGCACAGCACACGTGACTAAGGCGAGGACGGGTCAAGGCTTTAACAGTCGTTTGAGGATTTTTGTCAGTACTTTGAGCCATTCAAAAGGTGGTGAGATAGAGAATGCTCGCTATTGTCATGTCGCATCACCAGCAACCCGAATTTTCTGATCGAAGAACTCTATGAATTTGCCACATTATGTAAATTAGGCAACCTGAATAAACTTGCAGATTGAAAGCAAGGCGTGATAATGACGCCTTATACTGCGCTACTAGTGACAAGGAGAGCTCTTAACGGCGATTACACTTTAAGTCGCTAAAGATCATTCGGTTGATCATGGACACTGAGTTTTTGATGCAAATTGCTTGGTCTACGAACCATTTGTTTCTATGTTATCCTTTCCATCAAGGAACCCCCACCCTCTCACAAGTTCAAATCGTTTGTGCTTTTTTGTAGTTTTGTAGTTTACATTTTCCACCACTTTTTCCACTCTCACAGTTTTCAGAAAATTTTTTCTCACCTTCCCATCATTCTTGGCGATTTCTAATCTGATGGGCTTCAGCTGTTGCCAGTATTTAGAAGTTGCAGCTGAGACCAGGAGCCGCCAGCACATTTACTCTGCGTGGCTCTTGTTTTCGTCGCTTGTGAGCTCGTGTAATCCGATATAAGTATACATAAGTAGTTGAACAAATTAGCTTAGCCATTTTTCATTCATTTCTCAAGCGTCGAAAATTCTTCTTCTGTACCAGAATGTCGACTCGTTACATTTTCATGGGTTTGAATCCACAATAGATAAAAGCAATCGCAATCGCTGTCACATCCCCGCCTAGATGGATCTTTGATTTACACAACTCACAGCGGTTTGCGGCATGATTACAGCTCTCCATTCACCCATTTCGTGTACTCTTTCCATACGTGTCCACGTCTTCAATCGTTTCAAAATCATAACATAACATAACATATTCAGTCTATCAGAGGTACACCTCCATTTGAAGTACACCTCTGAAAGAAGTACAGTTGACAGCAATGTTAAAAGGACATGGTGCGGTTGCGGACCTGCACTAAAACTGCGGTAGAATCTGGCACTTTGCCAGATTTCGTCATCGATCGGCGCCACAGCTGATATTCTGGTGAGCAGAGAGACGACGGTTGGCGCAGATAGGTGACGAAATCTCGCAAAGTGCCAGATTCTACCGTAGTTTTAGTGCGAGTCCGCAACCGCACCATGTCCTTTTAACATTGCGGTCAACTGTACATCGAAAAGAGAGGGCTGAAAATTAGAAAGTACACCCTTTCTTTGAGGTAGACCTACATGAGTACACATTTCGAAATAAGATAATGAATAAAAGTTCAGGTCTTGAAACAGTGTTCGGCTTGGAAAAGGACGTCAATAGAAAAGAGTATGCTCAACCGGACTTGAATCGCTAACTTTTTATGTTTGATGAGCTCGAAAATCACAGTTTTGTGAATAAAGTTCCCATTGGAAGAATGCCAAAAAGTAAGGGTAAAAAATAGAATTACTCAGAAGAGAAAATACGGTGACATAACATGACATAACATAACATAACATAACATTAACATAACATAACATAACATAACATAACATAACATAACATAACATAACATAACATAACATAACATAACATAACATAACATACCATAACATAACATAACAGAACATAACATAACACAACATAACATAAGATAACATGACATGACATAACATAACATAACATAACATAACATAACATAACATAACATAACATAACATAACATAACATAACATAACATAACATAACATAACATAACATAACATAACATAACATAACATAACATAACATAACATAACATAACATAACATAACATAACATAACATAACATAACATAACATAACATAACATAACATAACATAACATAACATAACATAACATAACATAACATAACATAACATAACATAACATAACATAACATAAATAGCATAACATAGCATAACATAACATAACATAACAGTACATAACATTACACTACATTACATTACATTACACAACATAACATAACAAAACGTAACATGACATAACATAACATAACATGACATAACAACATAACATAACGTAACATAACATAACAAAACGTAACATGACAAAACATAACATAACATAACATGACATAACAACATAACATAACATAACTCAACATAACCTGACATAACATAACATAACATAACATAACATAACATAACATAACATAACATAACATAACATAACATAACATAACATAACATAACATAACATAACATAACATAACACAACATAACATAACACAACATAACTTAACATGACATAACATAACATAACATAACATAACATAACATACCATAACATAACACAACATAACATAACAGAACGTAACATGACATAACATAACATAACATAACATCACATAACATAACATAACATGACATAGCATACGATAACTGCATTACCTCTCATAGAAGGTAACCAGAACAAAAACCAAAATAATAGAAATAATGGTGAGAAGACCTATCGCTGGTATATTTTCTTCCGGCCAAATGGTGCTTCAGCGGGCGGAACAAGTGCTAGTCGGAGGGGGCGAGGTCCGGCGAATACGGCGGATGGGCAACCGTCTCCCAGCCGAGCGTCGCCAACTTCTGCTGGGTCTCCTTCGCCACTTGGGGGCGCGCGTTGTCGTGCAGCAGGTGGACCGAGGCCCGTCGAGGACGCTTTTCTCGGATGGCGGCGGCTAGTTTCTCGAGCTGATCGGTGTAGATGGAGGCGGTGACCGTCCTGTTTTGCGGGAGCAGCTCGAAGTACAGCATGCCCTTGGTGTCCCACCAAAAGCAGAGCATGATCTTCAGCGGGTGCAGGTCGGCTTTCGGCGTCGTCGGCGGCTCTTCTCCGCGCGGGATCCAGACGGCACAGCGGGCGACGTTGTCGTAGAGGACCCAGCTCTCATCCCCAGTGACCAGGTTATCGAGAAACTCCTTGCGCTGCGGACGAAGGAGGAGGGGCTGGCAGACGGCCACGTGGCTCTGCTTGTTGGCGTCCGTCAGACGGTGGGGGATCCAACGGGCGAGAAGTTTGTGGTAGCCGAGTAAGTTGAGTCGATTATGGATGGTGGACTTGCTGCAGCCGAGCGTCGTCGCCAGTTCACGGGTGGTGGCTCCGGGCTTCTCCTTGCTACAGCGACGGACTTCGTCATCATCCACCGTAGAAGGCCTCCCGCTGTGCTCTCTGTCCTCGAGGCTCGTGTCGCCGCTCTCGAAACGATTGAACCAGCGGCTGACTGTGCGTTGGGACACTGCATCCTCGTTGCACGCTCTGCAGATGTTGGCGACCGCGGTGCCCGTGTCGTTTCCCAGCAGCCACTCGTAGTACACGAACGTACGATTTCGACCTTGGTCCATTTTAGCTTGTACTGGTAGCTAGACGCGGCGACTGCGCTTTATATACCCCTAGCATACAACTTTGGGGAAACTTCTAGAAGGTTCTTACACTTGCCTGATATTGTAACACTTCTAAGGAAAATTATACAATTTTGAAAATTTTTGGACAGGAATTATTGGACGGCCTGTTATAATGATTGCTAGAGCTAAACTGAAGAAGATTGAGAAAATTTTTCTCTACACCGTAGTTGAGTTGAACACTCGGGGATCACGCAGGACTCGAACCTGCATCGCATAGCTTTCTGCGCTAGAATGTCACCCTTACACCACCGACTCCCGCTCTGCGTTTCATAATGCAGAGCGAGTGTCGGTGATGTGTGGTAACATTCTAGCCCAGAAAGCGGTGCTACGCAGGTTCAAGTCCTGTCTGTTCCCTAGGTTTTGTGTTTAACTCAGCTACTTCGTGATATCTTTTCTTTTTCTCTTTTCATACTTTGAGCCATAAAAAGGCATGAAATATTGAAAGCTGTGTTCATTTATGGATATCGTATTCGCGTTTGACAAAAACGGAGGTTCTTGATCGTGAGCTATAGAAGGTTGGAGAAACAGCGAAGAGAAGCGCTTGGAACAAGCTAAAAAAGAGCTTTCTGACGTACGTACAGATTCATGGCGTGGACGAGCTAAAGGCATCGTACGCGCAAAAAACCGAATCTCATCGCTCCAGCCGCGAAGCGGCTGGAGAGGTTTGGTTTTGCCTGGCACTTGTGATGACTTATTTTTCCTTGTTTTTGCGCAGGCGACTCTTTGACATACAGAATAAGAGTGGAAAGGCTCCACAATACCATCAACTTTCTCAAAACAACCCGTTTTAAGACGTCTCGAATTATTCTCTTCCCACCCCTCCTTCAATTTCAGTGTGTCCGGTGCAATACGTCGGAAGTTTTTTTACCGTAAACGTCGGACGTGTTTTTTGCTTTACACTCACTGAGTGGGTAAATTTCTCTTGCCTTTCGTTCACTGGAACTTATTTAAAAAAAGAAGTATCCATTGGGCAAGTTTGGATGTTAGAATTTCCTGAATTAAAAATTTCATATACTGAATCATCTGCGCCTGTGATGGCGCTGCTGTTACTTGTGCTAAATGGTTGGTGTAAATTGGTGGCGGATCGTCATTTCGAACCACTCCAACTTCGGGACCATAGGTTCTTGACGCGCAAAACTTCACCGACGTGGTCCACCGGGCTCATTCATGAAATTAAGCCTGAAAAATGGAAGTTGGTGTTCAGCGCAAACGATGCCTTGAAGTGCCCTGCTAGTTACCGCAAGCGCACGCTAATGGCGAATTGTGCGCGAAGCGATCAGGACGTGGCGGAGTTTCTTGGCAATTTGCCAACGAAAACTTCCGCGGTGCCACAAATCCGTCAAAACGGGGGGCGGGGCGGGCTAAGTAGGCGTACTGAGCTAACGAACTCTTCACTTCGCAGCCGTTCTCATCTAATTCTGGCCCGTTTTCGCTGTTTTCTTTGACCCTATCCCCTCCAGCATCTGCAAGGGTAGCGTTTCACACTGAAAACTCGAAAACGAGATTAATCGTGAACACTGCCTAAGAAATCGAAACTTTGTTAGTCTGTATGCAGTTTATGTAGTATATGGCTGCACCGCGCTATGTGCACTATATTACAACGTGGAAGTTAGACTCCTAACTTTTTTGTTTGAATCCCAACTTTGGATTTCTTCGCAATATTGAAAAGCCCTCGCCATCCAGATCGTATTTCTAGATCTTGGAAAAAAGATTTGAAGAAAGTTATTTAAAAAGGACGCTCGAAGGGCGAAAATGCGCGCAGCCGCGCGCCTTCTGACCGAATCCGATAAGTAATGTAGTATTTTATCCCTCCTCATTCTTCACCATGGTCGTTGGTTTCCAGTGGTAAGCCCCACAGAATAGTTTTTATGTACTATTGTTTATAATAGCACATAGCCGCCTAATTTCGTTTATTCTCCTCTCTGGAACATTTCACCATTATTGTCATTTTTTCCGATCACAATGGAAAAGACCAGCCTGATTTCTGAACTTTCTGTGGGGTAATAATTTGTGGTTGATAGACGCGATGCGGCATTGTCATGCTACCGCCGTGATGTTTTCGGATGTCCAACTAGGTGATTCTTCTCCATGTGGCATACTTGTTAACTTCCGTTTTGTTTTATTAAGGAATCACAAGAATGCGATTTCGTCATGAGATTGCCTTTCTCAGTGATCGCTTCATGATTTCTCAGTTTTTCCTAAAGATCCATGATTTCTTCCTTTATGAACCTCGCCGCACTAAAGTTTTAAAAAATGTTTTTGATTGTCGAACCCAAATGTTTTCATTAATAATAAAGTTGCGGAAGCTTCAAGGTTTTGGGGCTTCTTCAAAGGCATCGCTGAGAATCAATTTTGATTTTTCAGTTACTGCACAAGCCCCACATGTAAAAAAGCTTCGAAAATGACAGTGACGTGGCCTCCAAATGCGGAAAACTTCAAAAACGATTTTGCCGCGAAATTCAAATTCATATTTACAATGTGTTCCGATTGACTTTTCTTTAAAAATGAATGTTTTTCATGGGCCCTTCGACATCTTCGTTCACTAAGGAGGTCAAGCTACACAAAAACATGAAGAAATAATATACGGTTTTCTGCGCATACGGTGCCTTTGAATCGGTCTGGGACGATTAAGACTGTCCAGAAAATGTTTGGGAGGTTGTCAGCACTACTGACGCAATCTCCTGAATGTTCACTTGTTTTCAAAGGTAAGGTTCCTAAAGGCAGTGGTCGCAATAAAATATGCTTGTCTTTTTTCCTTAAATCCTGTTTTAGATTTACAGCAGTAGGACACTGAAAAAAGAGGTGAAAAACCTCTTTCCTGAGTCAAATTGAGAGCCTCAATCTCAACGTCATTTGATGGTGGACGAGCCCACTCCACATGATCGGCTCCGAAAACTTCTACTTTATATCAAAGGCAGCATACACGCTCGTAAACGTGGTTGGGATAACAATGTGGATCGAGCCGTATGGCTTGCAACATAACGCCTACGCATTTTGAAGTGTCAAAAATGACCCACAATGCCGCTACATGAGTTAGAAGTTGGCCCCGCCCTGTATTTTTACGCCACCGTATTTGCCCTTTTCCTCCAACGCAGGGCTGCTGGGCCATCTTCGACGTCAGTGACATGTGTGGTTCACTTGTTAGGCAATCTACCAACAGTACCAACGGTGAATATGACCAGCAGCCTTGCGTTGCAGGAAAAGGGCAAATACAAGGGGCTTGGAAATACAGGGCGGGGCCAACTTCTATTTCATGTAGCGGCATTGTGGGTCGTTTTTGACACTTCAAAATGCGTAGGCGTTGTAATCTGGGTCATACCATTCTATTTCCGTTCTTATCTTAATCACGTTTACGAGCGTGTATGCTGCCTTTAAAGGCAGTGTTCACGATAGGAATCATTTTCCTGTTTTTCCACCTATCTTGATAACGGCCCCATGCTGATTCCAATGATGTTTTTGGAATCGTACAAGACCTTCTAAGAACAGAGTTATGGTCCCTCAAAAATTGAGCTAGGTTAGCATGGTGGACGAGTTGTCCGAGGCTTGTAACTTCCGCCTTTTGCAGCCGATGTATGTGAGCTGACCTGAGTAGAGAGAGAAGTTGAGAATGAAGGGAGGAACGGGGCTATTGATCGGAAACCATCGCTCATCTCACAATCTCGAGCATTCATTTGTTCATGTCGGTGGGCGTGGAAAGTGCATCTGGGGTGTGACGAGCTGACGGGTGTCCAACTTTGGGGCCGTAGGGGACCGTTCCAAGCCCATTTTTCTTAGTTTTTCTAACGTTAAGGTTGCGCTAGGCCCCGCAGCTGCCGATCTCCACCAAAAAATCAGACATGGTTTTTATCGTGGACACTGCCTTTAAATTTTCATTTGTTTCCAGGCGACGTTGAAGGAAAGGATAAACACAGTTGTCATCCCCCCACTTACGGAATTTTCATCAACGTTTGTTTTGCCATCTTTTATAGGATGGTGGAGAAATGATGGCTCCGACAAAAACGGTACCATTTTAAACAATATAACCAAGGTTTTCCAATCTAGCGTAACAAAGGCCAGACAAGTAACAATTTTCAGACAAAGTACAAATAATTTCATCTTTTGCTCTTACTTTTACATTTTCAAAATGGTTTCCCTTGTTTGTGCCCACTCTATCGGTGTCTGCAGCCTCACTCTATCCTGTTTCCGGGGCAAGAGACTTTAGAAGCACTCATTTTCCATATATCGAGACGTCCTTATTTTTCGATTCAAGTTTTCATTTATTACGCATTGATGCGGATATCAACAGCTTCAGAGCAATAACGTCCTCTTGTCAGAGACTTTCTTCGTTCAATTCAACCTCCCTTTCTTCTGAATAGCTGACTGGTCTGTTCTATTATCAGCTCTGCGCTGCTTGACTTCACGCGATCATAGTAATTCAATCTATGTACACCATGCACAGCACCTTTATTGTTTGAATGCACTTATACATAGATTGGAGGGGGCAAAAACGCACAGAGTGACAGGTTGGGCTGCCCCTAAAGGTAATCCAATCGCTTCTGGAAATAGTTTTCAACTGCTTGTTGTCTACAAAGCAAACGTTAAAAAACTCTTGAACTATTGAGTGCTCCTTTGTTTGAACCGCCACTTGTCTGGAAATGACCCGTTTTCTAGCTGGTGCCAATTCAAGACAGACATTGTTTGTAGGCCCACATTCACTAACCAGCTGTTTTCTCTCTCCATTAGCGATTTGAGCACAAAATTGCACCATAAACTGCCATTACTGGGATTGCTTTTTAGTAAATTACGACGTAGGCCCAATCGTAACCAGTTCGACTTCGCTCATCCTCGGACTATACCAAGGTTTTCTGGCAATACTCAAATTCAATGCCACGTATGCATATCTTGCACGCAGAGCAGTCAATGAGGTAATCTAATCCTTTTGCTGATTTATTTAGCCGGGATGGAGATGTGCACGTCGTTCCTGGCATTTTTCCTCCTCTGTTTTTTTTCTTTTTTTCACTGCCTAATCTTTTCTAAAATTCTCATCTATACTTTTTTACGCATGAGCGGGTTGTTCATTTATGAGAAAATGCATATTCCTCTATATGTCATATTTACCCGATGAGGAATTCTCAGTAACAAGTGCGTGGGAATGGCGGCGAGACCTCTACCGACGGCCATTCGACGCCAGCACTGAAATTGCTTTTCGTCTTGCATTGGGTACTTTTGAGTTCGCAGCCTCTCTTCCTCCTTTGATTTTCCTATCGTACTATTGGGTTGATGCAGAAGTTTCCGGACTTTTTACGACTTTGAATAAAAATCATTAATTTCAAAAACAAACAAGGCTCACCCAACGGAATAATTTCCATTAATTTCCAATAATTTTTCAAATTCAAGGATTCTTCGCCTCCGATTGGGCAGAATATGAATTCCCGAGGCGTGGAACTCTGGCTGTTTCGAGTCGAAGAAGTCGAGTTCTTCTAAAGCCATTTTGACTTCGTCATCATTAGTAACCTGTTTTCCATCCAGGAAATGCTGCATCGAGCGGAACAGACGGTAGCCAGAAGGGGCAAGATCTTGGCTATATGGAGGATGAAGAAAAACTTCTCAGCCCAGGTCCAGCAGTTCCTGTCGGTCTATTTGAGATACGTGTGGCCGAGCATTTTCGAAAGGAAGGCGAACACAAACTGCTGGACCTGGGCTGAGGAGCTCTTCCTTACCCCGACTATCATCTGTTCCGCTCGACGAAGCATTTCCTGGATGGAAAACAGGTTACTAACGATGACGAAGTCAAAATGGCTTTAGAAGAACTCGACTTCTTCGACTCGAAACAGCCAGAGTTCTACGCATGGGGAGTTCATGATCTGCCCAATCGATGGCGAAGGATCTTTGAATGTGATGGAAACTGTTTTGTTGGGTGAGCCTTGTTTGTTTTTGAAATAAATTTTTTTTTCAAAGTCGTGAAAAGTCCGGAAACTTTTGCATTAACCTAATACTTCTTTGTGGACTGGAAACGCGCAAGGGAGCCTCGAAAGGACGTTGTGTAGAAACTGGAAATTTCGACATCCCGTTGATGATCCTCACATTCGACTCTTGATGAACCTCGACATCAGATCAATAGTTTTTACGCTGACTGCAGCAGGCACAAGGTAATGAGACGGCGTTTTTTTGTAAGCCGAGGTTCCGGCTGTGTCGCCCTCTTCAGAGTCTTCTCAAATTCGGTGGAACATCGGGTTATCAACAGAGAACGGGCTACCAAGATATAAGAAGGTCGCTAATCTGATAAGACCTTCTAATTCGGGTACTACGCTCTGATATCTCCGGACCCGACCGATTCTCTATTGATAACCTGGTGCTCCACGGATATTAAAAGACTCCAAAAAGGACGACTCCACCTGAACATTAGTCCGCGAAAAAAGCCGCCTTACTAACTCGAGCCTGCTACATCCAACGTCCCAAATATCCTTCGCCAACATTTGCACCTCTGGCCGTATCCATGAGACTACGGGAATTTTTTTCAGGAACGTTTCGAAAAACCCGTTGTATGCGGCGGGCGAACCTTCGATCCTCCCGGGAGCCTCCCGCGCTTTGATAAACAAGGCCACCGTGCACGTACGGGCGGAGATGACCACTATTAGGCTGGACAAATGAGTGGAGGCTGTCAAGCGTTTGTAGCTATTTTTACGTGGAGATAATGGGGTTGAGCTGAGTCGCATACACTTGTTACCACAAATGATACAAATACTGTCAAGAGTACTCGTTTTGCCGCCTGTTGGGCTACCCTATAAGAGTGCCTCTTAGTAAACAGGTCTTCGAAAGATCACATCCCTATTGGGGAGTACTCAAACTCCTCAACGCAAGCGCATCACGCTCGTGACGCTTGGGCATGAGGTCGCAGTATGAATAGTTTTCAAGCAGGGCACACGTCCCACTCGCGTAGAGGGACTATAAAAACTCCACCGACAACGCTATAGCGTAGGGAGGCGAGACTGACTTGAACTAGTCCTAGATAGCAATTTCAATACTGCATTTATTACCGTTGTACTGGACTATAGAGCTTGAATAAATCGTGATGAACATGAATGAAATCGATGTAGATATAATGACACAAATGGTGGAAAAGCCGGTAGAGGCGTTGCTGCAATGGTGGAGGGGTCTGAAACGAGTGAAACGCGGGCGTGTCGTCAGTCCGTTCATACACCTATGTCACACTGGCACGTGCTGCGCTGGCGTTGAGAAAGATTGAGTAGCCCCCCTGTACAGACGAACTTCGGCAGAAAACAGAAAAATAGTGAAGCGCAAGCAGGATTAACCTGGAGACAAGAGGTCGGATTCATCGCGGCTGAGGCAATAGGCTGAGGATGAATGTAACTTGGGCCCTCTGCAGTTCCTGCTGGCTGAACACTTCTATCTACCTGTAGTGGCTGTTCATACGGGGGGCGTGTGGCGTGGTGGCAAGAGGCGCTGCTGTTCGCAGTACGCGGCCGGATGGGATCCTCGCCCTGAATCAATTGAAACTTCTATTCCTTCAGATCAATGTGGGGAGAAGAACGTTTCTTCTGGGAGGTCGGCAGTGACCAAGTGAATAACTTGATCCCTCCTCACCACCTCGGAGATTTGCATACGAGAATCTGTTCTGGCGTCTTTGCTTCGAGTGTTACTTTCCCTACCGCGGGCTTCTGCCTTGTTGCGGAGTCAGTATTCGAGTTTCACAATGAAATTCGCGAGGAAGAAATACTGGATACTGTAAAGCCATAGTAAATTAATAGCCGCTATTTATAACAGCAAGACGATTAGTTTTTTGTCTTCTCTGTAGCGGAGCATTAAAAATGAGAATTCACAGAATAAGGGATCAGAAAACAAAGTCTTGAAACTATTTATCATTCATTTATAAGAATGCACGCTAAGGTGCGTCGAAAAAAAAACAGCATGTATGACAGACAAATCAAGCAATGGCAGTATGGAACAAAGATTCTTATTCAAATCTGAGAGGTTCATTGTACCCTTTCAACGATAGAGTTACATCCTCGAATCTATTCCGGCAAGGCAATATATGATATAAAGATCCTCGAAAAAAATATGTATATTGGCTAGTATTTCAAGGCTTTCCAAGCGAGCAATTCTGCTTAACTTTTTCCGTCAACCTAGCTCACTAGCAGAGTCTCTTTAGTGAGAAATACAACATTCTGAAGGCATGGGAGGCTACTGCTGAGCCGGCCAAAGTGGCCGAACCTCGGTCAGTCATCACCACTCGCTCCCCTCCATCCTACATATATTGAAGGAGTTCCCTGTGATTATGCTGTTATCAATTCGTTATGCGTAAATTCAAACGCCACTGCGGATTACTTTTAAATGTGATTTTCTTTTTGAGTCTAGTGAGAATCATCATTTTGGTGACGTCCTCATTTTTTACGGAAAATCATTTCTACTGCGTTCCACTTTCCGCGGGAATGTCCGATATCGTTTTTCTTGCGGACCCTACCTTTGACTTTACAGTTTACACAGGTTCCGAACCAGCGGACGACTGAGCCACCTATGATGACGTGTGATGGTATAAAGCCCCATTCTAGTCTCTGAGCCGTGAAATTCAATGAGTTATCCCCGAAAAGACACGAACAGGTGGAGGAAACCTCATGTCTAAAAATGATTACCTTTTATGCAGTACCACTTGCCTTCAAGGCGCAGTCCAACCTTGAGATCGTTTTTCCGTTTTTCTGCCTATCTTCAAAAAACGGTCCCACTCCGACTCCAATGATGTCTCTAGATTCGTAGAAGAACCGTTGGAAACGAAGTTATGGCCCCTGGAAAATTGGGACTGACACTAGTTCGGGGGGGGGGGCACTCGTGAAAATGGAATGATTCATCAATGAAAATGAAAATTTGCGCTCATATCATATGTCTGATAGCGTTATCAGTAATCGTTTTTGTGGAGATTCCATGGAAATACTTCGATTTCTCGAAGCGGTATCATTCATTCTTCAACTGAATCCTGAATGGCCCTCCCAAGCTAGTGTCATGCCGAAAGTTGAGCTATGAAAGCATGGTGGACGAGTTGTCCGAGGCTCATAGCTCCCGTTATCTGCAACCGATGCATGCGAGCCGACCTGAGCAAAGAGATAAACTGAGAATGAAGGAAGGAACTGGGTATTGATTGGTAATTATAGCTCATCTCGCTACTGTTGAGATCGAAAAATCGTAGAAGGGGCGTGCCAAAGTGGCTTCCTGATTTGGGCGCCCCAGGGTGGTTTCCTTCTATATCTCGCTTATCCGAAGGCATCGAGAACTCGCACTCGGCAGGTGTTATACGGGATGGGTCTACATCACAACTGTGTGGGAATCTCAGATTCCGTCCTTCCAGTTGGTCGGTGCCTTTAAAGGAATCGTATGTCTGATTTTGCCTATCTTGAAAACGGCCTCATGCTGATCAAAATGATGTCTGTGGTGGAACTGTCCATGACCCCCTCGAAACGGAGTTATGGCCCCTCAAAAGTTGAGCTGCGGAAGCATGATGGACAAGTTGTCCGAGGCTTGTAATTTCCGTCATTTGCAAACGATGTGTGCGAGCCTACCTGAATAAAGAGAGAAGCTGAGAATCAAGGAAAACACGGGGCTATTGATCGGAAACCATCGCTCATCTCACCACTGTTAAAGGCATCGTACGCGCTGAAAACCATATACCGTTTCTTCGGTTCAAATGATTCTCTGGGCCCACCTGAGAACGTAGGGAGAGTTTGTTCGGTTGAAAACGCCTTATTGTGACGATAATTGAGGTTGAATGTCTCAAATTCCGCCAAAAGAGGCCGGCCCTCCGTCAGTCATCTGACACAATTTGCTGTCAGTCATCATATAAGTAAATTTTCAACATTTGATACAGTGCAACTGAGGGGAAGTTGATGGAATATACCAAACGATTGCGAGAAGAATGACTTTGCTACACACAACGATTTACCTTTCCTTCTCAACAAATCACTTGAAAGAAAGATAAACTTCATTTGATCGTGAGATCGTCGGTCAAAACAGCTATCTCTAACGATCGACTCTTCCTTTGTCAAAAGTCGATTAAGATATTTTGGGTCTAAAAAAGAAGTTTTCAGTGGATTTTTCGCGGTTTTTCAACGTAGCTGTTATATAGGGGACTATAGCTCTCATTATATATGGAAAACTCGAAAACGAAATCCATCGTGAACGATGCCTTTAAGCCAACTTGGACTCCCGATGTGGGCGCCCCAGGGAGGCTTCCTCCTATATCTCGCCTAATCTGAGGGATTGAAAGTTCGCACTGTGCGGGTGTTATTTTTGGTTGGTCTGCTTCACAATTATGTGGAAATCCCAGATTTCGTCCTTGAGCTTGTACTGTGCCTTCAGAGGCAAGGTAGGCGATGGAAACATTCACCTTTCTCTGTGTACGAGCACTTGGTTGGGTTCATCTGATACCACAGGGAGACTTTCGTGGGTCAACAACGCACTACTGTGAGGATGCGAGAGGTCGAATATTCAGAATCTCGACAAGAGAGGTCAACCCTCCGTCGATCATCTAGCACCATTAGCTTCCCGCCATCCTACAGTGAGAGATTTGCTGGCTATCTGGAGCAACTTTTCGAAAACTAGATAATTCGCAAACTCAAATTCTACAGTCGACTAATTTGAAGCCTGGTTCTCTCATACAAGTTGTAGCTTTCGGAAGGTTTTTTCGGTATTTCCAATCAGTGGAGGGATACACCCGCTCAAAATATGGACTTATCGTTGAGAGTGTTTTTAGCGTGTTCAATATCGTTAAGGTACTACGAACGGCTGATCAATATGATCAGACTCACAAAGTTCCAACACTTAGGTAACCGCGTCTTCCTTCAGATTCACCTCTGAAATTTCGGTCGCGCTCGCTAAATAACGCATCTTGAGTTCTGCGGTGCTGTGATGTTGCCAAAATCAACTCATCGGATGTCGTGCATGGACAGTGATGCTGTTAGAGATTTATGTCGGAATAATACAGATAGCCATAAGTTCTAGGCAGGCTGGGAGCGAGAGCCAAAAGCTAGGATGAGCGCGGATTGTGGTGGGATCAACACTAGCAAGTGACCTATGCTACGAACCCACAAGCTAGCCTCATAGTGTGGACCTCGGAAGCGAGGCTCCCTAATTTTTCCCTGAAAATAGTTCATTTTTCGAGTCAATCAGGGTACCAAACGCCTATAATTTATTCCAAGTCACCACAATTTGGAAGGAAGATGTTGGCGTCGTAGAGTGAAGTGCTTCTCCGCAACTCTTTGAAACCACTTGTTCGCACTCCTTTCACAATTCCGCAATTTAGTCAAACCGCTCGAAAATTAGCTTTGCCAAAAGTACAAGATTGAGTAGTAGTGAATCACTCATCAACTTTTTTCCGCATTAAGTGTTCTCAGAATGATTACTATTTGTAGGTGCTGCTTACTTAGTTATCTACTTGCGCTTCCCATGACAAAGTGCTTTTTCTTGACACTAACTTTTTGCAGAAGTCACACAAATGAAGCTCTTAGAGCTGATGCACCTCCAAACCATTTCCATGTAACTAACTTTGCTGCGTAGGGTTTGGAGGTTTCATTGAGATCCTTGGTCTCAATTCACTGCTCTGAATCACTACTCATTATAGTTGTGGGAAGAAGGCCCCATCATAACACGATGTAGCATCATTGAAATCCCGTGTATTGTACCCACTTGCGGAGTATCACCTAAAATCTACAGAGTTTTGTAAAAACGGGGGGCATCTGGCAAGCTTGGCAAAAAAAGGTCCGATGCATGTAACTTTTTTGAATTAAAACTTTTTCAAATTCTGAAAACTACACTCATACTCACGGATCAAATTGGTGCCCAAACATGTGATGTAGGCCCAAGTTTCCTAAAATCGTTCTGTTTTCGAAGGAAATAGTTTTTGCAATCGTTTCTCAAAAACGTCGCGCGCGGCGAAGTGTGGCGAAATTGAGCAGTATTTGTACTAGTAATGGGAGAGCAAAATGTATCCTTGTTTCATAAATTAGGTAAAGGTAATTAGAATCTCAAGATTCATGTTGGTTGAATTTTTGAAATCCTTCACTTAAGATTCCGGGGTTTTAGCAACTAAAATCCGACTTTTCAGGAAGTTCTCAAGCGTGTTTTATGAAGGATTTCGAAAATTCAATCAACACAGATCTTGAGATTCTCTCAACTGCACCTAATTTATGGAGAAAGCATACAGACTGCTTTTCCATTACTTGCGCAAATAGTGCTCAAAGTTTCGCCGCACTTCGCCACGCGCGGCGTTTTTGAAAATCGATCGCGAAAAATCACTTCAAAAACAAAGCGATTTTAGAGATCTTGGGCCCATAAATCACACAAATCTGTAGCAATTTCATTCATGAATATGGTAGCGTTTTCAGAATTCAAAAAAGTCTTCATTCAAATAGGCACATGCATCCAACGCTTTTTTTGTAAAGTTTGCCAGATGCTCCCCGTTTTTATAAAACTTAGTGAGGGAGTTGCTTGTTATCCATTAAAAAAGTGTGTAGATAGGAGAAAAGGGGGGAAGGGAAAAGGTGAAATGAGTTACTTTTGAGTAGCAATCCCAGTATAGGTCACCGTCCAAGCTGGGACTTAGACCTCTCCGGGAACTCGGAGGACGATCCGCACTCACCTAACTTGAAATTAAAATTTTCTAAGATTTTCTTCAACGGGTCCGGAACTAAGGTCCGAAGCATTCTTAAAAAGCTTCAGAATCTGTCAGGAGCTAGTAGTGTTTATGTCTGAATATGGCTATCAGCGGCTATATCAAAACAGAGTGCTCTTCAGGAATATCCCAGAGTTTACTCAACTCGTGATGTAAGGTGCTGTCACTGCTTGTTGAAGTTTTTCTTCGTGAAACCATAATATATAACCCTGATCTCCTGTCTTTTGAAGCACCTCTCTAGAGGGGGGGGGCACCTACAGAACCCCTCTTCTAAGGGTAAGAGTTAGAAGAAAAGGCTAGTGCTTGCTGTGAAGTGATGTCGGAAAAGGTGCGCGTGTCAGATTTTCTGACAAAAAAAGTGTCCTTCGCAATTAGAGTGTGCTGTGCTCCTCATTTTTCGTTAAAAAATTCAAGCCGCTGATTCACACTAAAGTACCGTGAAAGTCTAATTTAATCACAACACGAGAAGCATTCTCTGCTCTCATCAGTTCTAGTTAAAACTACACTGTCAGTGCTATCTCATGTTTGTTGATGTCTGTAAGAGAATAAGAGATTCTGAGCAGCTTAGTTTTCTATCCGAGACTCTGAGCCCGGTAAAGTGAGAAGCGAACCATCTGTCATAAAGAAATACCATTGTCTGTAACGTATCAGTTTGTAGGTTATTTCATAGAGATTCTAATTTTTTTTGTCAGAATTTCGAAAATCTTAAATCTTATGGGGGGACGTACGTTATCCATTTTTCGAAGTGAAGAACTAATGCAGTAATAGGCCTAGATAATGAATGTATCTCGTCTAATAGTTTGTCTTGTGTGCTGAAAATTTGGCTACTGCCTAAAATACGGTTATTACATCGTTATGTATAGATACCTTCCTTACGTGTACTGTTCCGAGTCCAAACTCTTCGTTCCAAGACCTGTTTTCCCCACAGGAAGGGAAACTCCATTAAAAATACCCCCGATTTTTTTTTAGTTCTGGTACGAAAGTTTTACGCTCCCCCCCCTCGAAAAAATTCTAAATTTCGAAAATATTTACGCCCCCGCCGTTGCCCAGCTGGACAACGCCCGCCTAACCCTGGCAAGACTTGCTGCGAGTGAGTCTATCGACGCCTGCCAGGGGCCTGGAGGATGCGTGATGATGAGCCTAATTTCTCATATATCTCTTTAGTTAGTATAAGACATGAAGTAGGTAGAGCTTGAAAAAGTGTTAACGACGTCGTGGAAAGTATTCAGTGATTCATAGGGAGCGTGCATAGCGTTGAAAGAAACAGTAGGAGTTGTGATCGAGCATGCAGGGTTACGTTAGGCGAATGCTATAAGGAGAAAAAAATTTCTCACTCCAAACACATGCGATATCCATTGCCTGAAACGCTGACTACGAAAGGTTCAACGAAAAGTTGAGACTTAAAGAGAGTGTTGCGCATTAAAAAAAAAGACAGAAGAGAAAGTATAAGAATTAAATAAATGTAGTCAATTCTCCAAATTGGCACCTTAAAGGCAGCGTTCACGATGATCATCCTCGTTGACTTTCCCCAGTGAAACGATAGGCGAGAAGGATCCTAGGCTCCCAGTGTCGAAAGAACGGTAGAAGACAAGCCCAGAGCGGCAAAATAACGGCTGCAAACAAGCGTTTTGGGTCCCCAAAACCGCGCCAGATCCGCCTTATCGATATGAACAAATGAAGACTAGGATTACAGGAGTGATCAAGAGAAGGAAGTGCTGATAAGTGAGCTGATCGATTCATTGCACTGATAGGTATCATCCTTCTCGAGTCAATTCCTCCACGCTCAAAAATCAACATAATCAAGGGAGGGCTTAATTCGGCTCGAAAAACGCGTCTTTCGTGTTCTTTTTAAGCATGCCTTGCTATATAGGGCACCAGACCTTTCGTAAACCGTGGAAATATCGGAAGTGAAATTTATCGTGAACACTGCCTTTAAAGGCAGCAAACACGCTTGAAAAAGTTGTTGAGACAACCATGTTACTTGGGTCGTATGGCCCTTAATAGAGAGCTCACGCCGTTCGAGGCGTCAAGAAAGAGTGACAACTGATAAATTTGGGCAATGCTTTTTGAAAAATTTCGTCAACCCCGCCCCCGAACTTCGACAGCTCCGCCCCCTCAGTATACGAATACGGTCACTTTGGCTGGTTCTTGATGCTTCCAACGAGGTTAGGGTTCTAGTACAGGCTGTGAAAGTCTATCGACTGCTGTGAAAGTCTATCGACTTCACAATCTCAACCGTTTTGTTGTAAATATTCGGTATTTCAACCGCGCGGGCATAACTCGCCCACTTTTACCCCATAACAAAAACAGCCGTAGTTCATGTATTTGCACGCAGTTTTCGTCGGTTTTTTCGTTAGCTTCCCATACAACCAGCTTCAGACCTATGTCATAAAATCGATACCACTTTTCAGCGTGTCTGCTGCGCTTAAGAAACCGTCACCTTTCAGATAGCTGACTCCAAACCAACAAGCCTAGGGATTTGATCCATTTTTGCAAGTTCTATTACAGTTTTCATCTGTGTGTTATCGTTGAGCTCTATAACTGTGACTTGGAGAATTATCCCCTTTGCTGCTTTTATGCTATATTTCCTTTTTCGCATGGGCTTTCTCCGCTGAGCAATTATGATGTCAAATAAACGACTGACAAAGTTTGGCGCTGCCAGGAATTCCACTAGTGTCACTTGCTCCCTAGCCGAGGACAACAATGTCTGATATTTTGTCGACCTCGCTCTATCGAAAATTGAACCCAATAGGTATAATCCTCCTGCAAATCATTTAATCTCTCTAGAACCACTCTCGTCTAAACTACTTCATGGAGGCTCAATACGGTGTGCTACCGGTCAGTCGAAGGAGTCAAAACACTATGGCAATCTCCTAAAATTTTCAAGTGTCTGCTCGCATCTGAGCACATCTTTGTAGTCAGCACGGCTGCTTGCTTATTTCCCATCCTCCTCAGCCACACGCAGCGGCTTCTTGCATAGGGAAGTGTGAGAATGAATGAACACTGCTTCTCGGTTTTTTATACCCATCACATTATGAGCGAGTGTTATCGTTTGTTATCATAATCTGCTCAACAACGGTTACGATAGCTCGACTATCCATTGATCGGTATGGTCGGCAGAATATGTTAGATACTTCCAAGCTTGTCGGCGACCTTATTTTCGTGGTCTTGGCCACTATATGCACTCTTAAAGCACGGTTTTATCTGGTCAAGCACCTCACATGCTTGGTCGATACCAAGCACTCTACATATTCAACTTACAATCAAGGGTAAAAGCACTGAAATCCACATCTCGAAGGCGGAAATTCGCATGAAGGCTGCACCCACAATAACATTCTGTGCCGAAATTTCAATAGGTTATGGGAGCTATTACCCATTGAATCATAAGTAACAGCTAAGGTAACAAAAGCTACGAAACGAATCAAAAAACTTCGTCTCTTTCTCAGAACAAGACCTTATTCCATGCTGTTGCATCCAGGAACGGAAGGATTGATCGTGAAGGGCAAATGATACCTCCCGCAGGAATTTGCAGCATCGACTCGCGCTCCAGAATGCTCAATCACTCCGACACCAATTTTGACTTTGTTGTTTAACCACATCAATTTTCATTCGTCAACGGTATATTCGGAAAGAAAGTGTTGACTTTATGGTTTTTGGAGCTGCCGTTATATGGGCTCTTCCGGGATTTTCCTCGAGTTTCTCTCGCCTAAGCTTCATTTACCATCCACCGCTTGAGTCTCTGCAAGAAAACCTACAATCCTTCTCATTGTGTTCAGTGCCCTTTGGAGCTTCCTTCTTTGTTGGCAACTTCCTCCACGCAGGAGACTCGAAGTGTCGCAAGCCTTGCTTCAGCAGCAGCACGAAACACGCCTTAATTCGTAGCAAAGTTTATGCGTTGAATAAGGTTTGCAGTTGGAGTTTGAGAAGTTGAAACAATGCCTACGTAAATGTTTTTCCTTGTCAGAAAAGCGTGTTGCTGATTCTCTACCAGAAACCCTCCTGTTTCTCATTTTGCATGAGGGGTGCCAGCGAATGTTTTATTCAAAGAAGCAAACGACCGGACATGCGCCCATCATCTTGCTACAGCTCATTCGAAGACCGATTATTGCTGTTGTTGAAGTTTTTCACACCGAAATTGGTTCCAGCTTGCCCTTCGGAATCTCAGATATGTACCCTCCCCCCCCGCACGATTCTACATTACCCTCTCCATTTTGATTTTTTTCGCATTCTATCGGACCACACATGTTCTTCATCGGGTTTCTTTTGCCTAAAGGGGTCTGCAGAGTTCCAGAGACCAGCGTCACGCTGCTTAGCGGGAGCTTTGGAGCGTGCTCAAATCATGACGCGGCGTTATTCACAGCATCCTCGCGGAGTTGCAGCGACGATGCAGCCAGACTCGCTGTTTTCCCTTGCGTATAACCTCACACATTCGGCGACAAATGTTTTTGACTGTTTCAATGTTTTTAATGTGATGAGTGTTCTCATGAAAGACATTCTAACAATTCGTGAAAGTTTGTAGGGCTAGGAGACAGAGAAATAAAATTTGAATTCAGCTACATCAAAGTGATGATGCTATCAAATAACATTTCGATCAAAAATAACCGCGAAATTCGTGCTAATGAAAATAAATTGCAACGTGACTACGCTTTCACGCAGAAAAACATAGCGAGGGTCTTAAAGAACAAGAATCATAGGAAATCCGGGAAATTTTACAATATCGAATGTTTTGAGAACTTTTTTCTAATATTCGTTAAAACCATGGAGAAAACAGTTTTACAGAATCAATTACAATACCCTTTGTAACAAGTTTTGTAAAAACGGAGAGCATTTGTCAAACTTGGCAAAAAAGCGTCCAATGCATGTAACTTTTTTGAACGAAGACGTTTTATTATTCTGAAAAATTCACAGCTCAACTTCCTACGTAATAATGTAACTTGTGAACGGAAGTTTCCTAAAATCACTTTGTTTTTGAGTAAAATTGTTTTTGCGGTGGTTCGTGAATTGGATGCAAAAGGGGCTATCTCGAGATCTGTGCAGATTGAATTTTCGAAATCCTTCATTAAACACTCTTGGGAGCTTCCTGGAAAGACGGACTTTTGTTGCGAAAGCCCCAGACCGATAAATGGAGGATTTCGGAAATTCAACTTGCACAGATCACGAGATAGCCCCATCTCCGTCTAATGCACGATGGGAAAATAGAGGTTGCTTTTCTATTACTTCTACAATTACTACTTAAGGTTTCGGCGCGCTTTGCCGCGCGCGACGTTTTTGTGGAGCAACCGCAAAAACAGTTTTACTCGTAAACAGAGCGATTTTAGGGATCTTCGGTCTACAATGCACATCACTATGTAGGAGTTCGAGCTGTGAATATAATCCAAAAACGTCTTCGTTCAAAAGGTTGCATGCATCGGACGCTTTGTCGCCAAGTTTGGCATGCGGGTATTGCATATAGGGGTCTGCAGAGTTGGTGAGACCGGCAACTGGTCGCCGAGCGTCAACCTTGATGCGGCGACAAAAATGTTTCGAAACATTATCGTCGCCGTGTCGGTTGCCGCTCGCTGGCAGTGATGCAGGGCCGTCGCAGCATCAATACACTCTGTGGTGCCCCCTCGTCGCCCTTCACTCTGCGTCGGTCGCCATCGTCGCCAAATGTAATCCATACTACATCACCCAATGCTGTTTGTCGCTGCGAGCAACGCCGCAACTTCAACTCTGCGGACCCCTTATGGATATATTGAACAGTGGAAGTCAATTTGATCGGTGGAGGCGTTCGTCGCCGGCGGTGGAAATGATTCAGACCATTTACCGCCGCCGCTCGCTGACGGCATCGCTACGAGAGTCGCTACTGTCGCGGCAACGAAAATACTCTGCGAGGTCACCAGGTCGCCGTTGCAGCGCGACACTTCGCCGCCCTCGCCCACTGCGTGGCGTCCCCTATCTTCCATCATTGCCCTGCCGCAGCGAGAATAACCGCGGTCCCACTCTGCAGAGCCCTCAAGTCAGTTTATCTTGCCCATTCCGCAAGAATCTCGCAAATTTTTCGCCTCTCAAGATTTTGTTGAACTTCTGGAGTGGCATGCCTGAGTGCGGTGGCTGGGGTTGGGATGCGCTGTTTTGCGCCACATTTTGAACTGAAATCGTGAAGAGTGCGTGCGGCGTTGCGCTCCCTGATCCCCACCGAAGCGTTTATGCATACTGCTCCTGAAGATCAACCTCAAGGCCCTTCTCCCCTAATTCTTTAAAGGCCGCCTCCGCTCAAAAAACCACATATATTTTTCTGTTCTTAATTCAATGCTAGAATCGAGTGGAGATAGTTCACGAAGCTCGGGACCAGGGATGTGCGGCAATTGCCATTTGTCGTTTGCCGGCCATTTTTTGGATTTATTTGCCGTTTGTCGTTTGCCGAAATTTTTGTTATTTTCCCGGCAAAAATGGGCAAAACATTGGAAGGAAACGCCGCCTATGCTCGTGGCTATGTGGGCACTAGGGGTGGTCCGATTACCCGTTCTTCGCTCAACCGTTATCCGGGGTTTTGAGATATCTGGGGGTGATAGTAAATCTGTTTGAAAACGCGACTCGCGGTAAGTTCGCGCTAAACTGCAGCTAAACGCGAGCTTTTTATTTGAAGATTTCCAGGAAAAGGACCGGACATTGCTGAAGCTACGCACTCGCAAGCCACGTTATGAGACACTAGATACGCATAGTGTAAAAAAATTCCCCAACAATTTGGTTCCCTCTGGACGGGGTATTTCGCGTTGGCGTAAATTCAGAGCGCATTGGCGTCGACGCGAGCTACGCTGACAAGAAGGACTCAAAAGCTCCAGGACGATCCGTGGCGACCTTAGGTAGCGTCAGAAATTTGGTTTTGAACACTCTTTTTTTCAAAGCAACAAATACCTGCAATCTGGACGGCACAAACCTTGCGCACTATTCCACCCTTACTCTTGCCGAAATAATCGCGAAAAAATGTTTTTCTGAGTGCTGTGTCTGATTCTGGCACCCGTTTCTGCTACCTCAAATTTTATATTTGGTTGCACTATGATCAGTATACTGGTCACATGTAAAGGTTTTCCGCCTCTTTTCATCTCCCGAATGGAAAGACTGCAGCGATAGACCGTCCATCGCGATCGGAACCTCACTGGCCGCAGCAGCCGCAATTAGCCACGCCTCGTTAATTCGTTAGAAATGACGAAAAGCGAATGGGCTCAATTTTTCTTCCTGTAGCGAGGATTCTTACAAATAGAAATTGGACCCGCTGATGTATCTTATGCTCAAATTGAACCGTTTTTCCGCAGCTTCTGTATGTCTCTTGGGACGTGTTCATTGGTGCTTTGAGTCCGATTCAGCGGGAAACTCGGAATTCAAATTCTGCTCAGTCCCTGCCAGCAAGTGAACTCAGTGACGAAATCATGAAAGAGGTCGAACATATTCTTTGATTCGGGGTTGAATTTAGTCTTTGCCATTGCGCTGCGGGCACGCGACGCATCGGTTTCGTTCGAGCTCCCGCGCCCTGCCCTAATAAGGTGTTCATTTCAGCTTTTTTCTAATTTTTAATAGTTTTTCTTGTTTATCACGTGTTTCCAGCAGTTTTTGATCACTGAATGCAATGTTTGTGATGTTTATCTTGTTTCCAGAAGTTTCAATCTCGGGAACAGCAAGAACCGTCGGAAAGTAGTAGGATCCGTATTTTTGGCAAGTCTTATTTATTTCGTGGTGTTACCCATCTAGGACTATATTTAATGTCTGTTACTGACTTGTGATCAAAGGTGTGCTTTTATAAAAGAAACATTTCTGGAAATTTAGCTTCCAGGAAAAAGCAACGATTTGGCAATGTCATTAAGAAGTCAAAAAAGCTTCAAAAATATCTTGAAATATCTCAAGAAATGATTTGGCGTTAAATAGCCTGGAGTAATAAAAAAGCTAGGAAATGGCGTCAAATAACCAAAAATACGATTTGGTGGCTGATCATTTCACAAGTTTTTCCGTTTCACTTATCAAGGCGAAATCAAGCGCGATACGGAATGGAACGCCGCTAGCTTGACCGGAGTTAGTTCCCTTATCACAGCTTTCAAAAATGGCTAGATGTTTCCGTTGCGCGCTTGAATTTGTTTTTAAAAGTTTAACGGAAAAGCTTGTGAAATGACCGACCACCAACCAAATTGTATTTTCTGTTATTTTACTTCATTTCCTAGCTTTTTTATTAATCCAGGCTAGTTGACGCCAAATCATTTTTTTAAGATGTTTCAAGATACTTTTGAAACTTTTTTGACTTCTTAATGACATTGCCGAATCGTTAATTTTGCCACGAAATTTAATTTCCAGAAATTTCACGTATATTTCCCAAAGGTTCCCTTTCTGACTTGAATTTTGCTCCCCGATCTCTCTTTAAGAACCGTGAATCCTCTTACAGACGATACTGTCGTATGAGTACACTTTTCGAAACTTGTGACCCACAACTGTAAAAAACACCACTCATTGCCGCATTTTGTGCAACATGTGAAAAATCGATATTATTCATCATTAATATTCGATTTTGCATGATGGAAGAAATTTCCAAACAAGTGACTTAGAGTCATCAACAATCAACAATCATAGCGGCATTTTGTGCAACAGGCAAAAAAATCGATAATATTGATTGGTATTTATCGATAATGACTGAGGAGCATAATTACCGAACCAAAAAAACCAATCCCATCAGGAATCACCACCCCTCGCCCCATTTTATGCAAAAACCGCGGAAATCGATATTGTTGATTATCGATCGATGACGTGTCTTGAGTACGAATTCTGACAAGTTCAGTACTTACCTCCGACGACCTGTGATAATTGGCTGCGGACCCACCCACCTACTCTGGTCTCCACAACCGTAGCATGGCCAAGCAGTTTTCGTGCTCCACGGCTGATTTAGTTTGTAAACCCACGGTTTTGAGGTACCCTTCAAAGTTAATGTATCAAGTTCAAATTGGAGTAGGAGCGACCTGCATCCATCTCCAGCCAGCCTTCTATTCGAAAATGAGCTCCCTAGCTCAATTTTAAGCGTACCAACAACATCGTGTACGCCGTCTGAAAAAAGAAAAGATTAACAACAAAAACGAGCGGCTTTTCAGTTTTTTTCTTGAAAACCAGTAAATCATTTCAAATCCATTTTTGGATGGTAACACCATCCTTTTGCGCTCTTTGCAATGCAGTTTAGAAATAATTTCTACGTTCACTCTGAACTGAGATTTCGAAAAAGGGGCTGCGCGCGTTTCAAAACCAAATCGGGTGCGCACCACAATTAATTTGAAAAAAAAGGTTTAGAATAAAAAAACACTCACATCCAGGAGATTTCCTCAGAAAATCGAGCCAGTCTAAACTAAAAAAAAGTTTCGACAAATTCACGATTAGTGAAAAGCTTGCTGGAGAAGTGAAAAGTCATTGAAAAAAGACTGAATACGGGTTCTAGTATGATAACACCACGGAATTAAGGAAGCTAACTGAACACTGGCGGTCCCTACCCGTTTCCGACGGTTCACGCGATTGCTGGAGTCATAATATAGCCGACATAGCATTTCAAGGCAAAAAACTTGAAAAGGCGAGAAAACAAAGAACAAGAAAGTGAAGAACAACCCCATATGATGAGCTGATGAGGGACGGCGCGGAAGCTCGTGCGAAACCGATGCGTCGCGTGTCTGCAGCGCAAGTACACAGTGAAACACACTAAATTTAAACCCTAAGTACAGGGTAGACTCCTCACTCACTCAACTTCTGACGCATACGTGATCTGTTTTCCGACCCATTTCTCTATTTTGGGTTGCAGATGCTCCAAGTTTAAGACCGGCACTAATAGGACAATGAGGCTTTAAGTTGCACTTCAAGGGTGCCCTCAACTTTCCACTTACCGGGTTGTTGGCAGCTTGAGTACCGAATAAGTTATTCATACCCAAAGCAGGTACTCCTCTGAAAAAAAGTACAAGAGGGAAGGCTGCTCTGTCTGGGCACCTCCTTCTGGCTTCTCCTCTTCAATGGTAATTCTTTCTTCTCCAGTCGCCTAGTTAACTCCATTCTTAAATCGGGCCCAGCTTCACTCACAATTTTCATCACCCTTTCTTGATTGCGAAGGACATTGTGCGTTCCCCATATGTGACTCGAAGAATGCCTAAATCTTGTCATTTAAGAGAGTAGACTGGAGTCGAATCAATGTTCTCTCCACTCACACATTTGGGGGGAAGTTCCCGAGGACAATAGACCTGTTTTGGTCGTTATCACTCGATCGGGGGGAGAGGAGCGAGACGTCCCCCCCGGAGGGGGACGTCTCGTTCCTCTCCCCTCGAATTATGCACAACGATAAGGCGTTCGAAACAGTTAACTCGGGGGGAGAACAAGGAAAGTTCGCTTCACGGTTGTTCCCATGGCCTCCCCCCGAACATGATGAACGCGAAAACAAAGCCGCAGCGTATACGGTGATGCAGACGGGCTAGTCGTGAGGTGGTCTCACACTTCGCAAGTTGGGGTAGATCTGCCACTCAAAGACTAAGTAAGGCATTTCTGTCTGGATTTCAGAGGAGCTAATAAGCTTCTCTATAACCATTAGTCAGAGGTGAATATTTTTGGACCGATAGCAGTTTTTCAGGAGCAGGAGACTCGAAAACAGCGGGTTCTAGCAAGCTAATTTTTGATCAATCATTCAACAATGGGAAAATGAGCAGTCGGAAGGTCGCGGGAAGACCTGCAGTCGGGAGAACAAGAGAACTCCTGCTGTGGGAACTTCTTCCATTACTCTGCTGTCGAGACGTCCCCTTCGCCTCCCCCCAATTCGGGGGAAGTTCCCCAGTTGTTTCGAGGGAAGTTCTGCTGTCGTTCTCGGGAGCTTCCCCACGAATGTCTGAGCACCGGGAACCTCTAAACATGTCGCTGAGAGAACATCTGAATGAATACATTATTGTATCAGAGTGGTTCATCAATTGTATGACATCACTTCATTCAAGGCAAATGTGGACAACGAACACGACAATGCCTTTTCTTTTCACGCTCGCTTGAGTGAGGTATTGTTTTGATGGCGATGTATAGGTAAGTAATATAGGTATACGGCCTGCAATCAGTCTTCATCCCTCAATATATGAGAGTGTCTCTCTTCACCAAAAGGAACTACTATAGGTCATACTAACCATTCCACATGAAATCTACTTTTACAGAATTAGTTTGGAACGTAGCGTCCGAATATGCCCTTCGAAGTTGCCTTGAATCACTCTGAAGAAAGTTATGAACGTTTTTTCAAGGCCTCGAGGCAAGGTACGGGTATGTGTTACCCATCAGGCAGTTTTTCGGGTGTTTTGAAAAAATTTCTCTGACTCCATTAAAAACTTGTTTGTAAGGCTAATCTAGGGTTGCTGAACACGAATCTGGAGTCAGCTTTTCGAAATTCTGAGGTTCACTATAAGTTACGGTAGGTAAATGCCAATCAGGGGGGGAAACTACCTTGATATTTGAAAACCGAAAAATCGACTTTGAATTTGTATTCAGCACCCCCAAATAACCCCCACATAGAAATTTTGAGTAAAATTTGAGATTTTGATCAAACTACCGTATACCCACCGTAAACTACCGTAAGCTAAAGAAAATCGACGAACTGACCTCAGATTCGTGTTCAGCGCTCCAAACAACTCTGATAAATAATTTCAGCCACATTTATCATAGCATTACGGGAATCTTTGAAAGTCGCGTTCTGCTCGCGAATTCTCCCCGGTTTGAAAGCTCTGAACAAATAGAGTTGAAAACTTCGGCAAATAACACCCACGTAGGAGTTTAAAGGCATCGTACACGATGAAAACCATATTTGGCTTTTTGACGTTTTCGTGTTGTTACATCCTTTTAGTGACTAAAGGTCGCAAAAGCCCCCTCAAAAACGTTAATTTTGAGGAAAAACCCCATTTTAAGAATGTTCAAAACAAATTTGAAGTTCGCGCCAACATCAACTTGGGATAGCTGCGCGGAGAACGCAAGGAACAGTTCTACGATTCGTTCCTTGACGTAGCGTTGGAAACTTTTGATTCCCTACCTAAACCACAATCACATGAACAAAGTTGAAAAGGACTGCCAACCTGTTGCGTCTATTGCTGTGAGCTGCTTCCGATCGATGCTGAATGTGAAATCGATTAGCCTTTGCATTGCGCCCTTCGACGGGTCAAGGCACACCCGCCGGCAGCAATCACGAAGCTTTGTTCCTTGTAGCAACGGATCGACCCCAAGACCAGCCCCCCAAACCCAGGAAGCCCTTTTGAGATAAGCAAATCTTCATTCAGAGGCGATTTTGAATTTTCAAACTTTCTGAGTGACATTTACATGACCTACTATTCCGTCTGAACGCAAAAGCTGGATCTCGGTTTTCATCGTGTACGATGCCTTTAAGGTAAAATCTGAATAGTTTTGTTGAACGCTCCGAACCAGGGATAGGCGGAGTTCCGCGTTTCGCGTTCCGAAACCCGCAGTTTTGCGCATTTTGGCACTCCGCGTTCCGCATTCCGAAAACCGCAGAAAACGCGGCGGAACGCGAAATTATCGGGTCATCTGAGACGTAAGAAAACATTAGATGATTTCTGAATTTTTCCGCGTTTCGCGTTCCGAAAACCGCATTTCCGCGCATTTTGAGGCGTTTCGCGCCCGATTTCCTAAACCCGAGAAAAAATTTCGTTCCGAAACCCGAAAACCGATTTCCGAAAATTCATATTTTTATTCCGCTCATCCCTGCTCCGAACGCTCCAGAACCCCCTCCTCCAAATGTACATGAAAAGACGACCACTAGTACATGCTATACCTGAGTGACTAAAGAGTGGAACAACATTGTACTTCAGCATTATTTTAAAGTTATAATGCTGTGAAAAAAAGCCGACTACGGGTGATTGAACTGATATGCTAAAACTGCTGGATAGATAATATTGGATAATCCGCCCGTCTTGCTTGGAATCATAGAACTGTAAAAAACCGGCTTTGTCCGTCGTGCCACCGGAATTAAAACTCATTTAGCTCACTAACTTCGGAAGAAAGTTTGTTCGCTTCCAAAATCTCTCACATTGGAGATCCTGGAGGCAAACAAACTTCTCTCCAAAGTTTACTTACCTGTTACCGTTTACCTAGCTTCGTACCCGCTGTTTGAAACCATTTTGCACTATCATTGTGGCACTTCTTCTGCCAACATGTAGGACCCCGCAGCGATTCTTGACGTCATAGCAGCCTTTGTCGATTTTTGTTGTAATAGCCTCCAGTATTTCTACTCACAAAAGCATGCTGGCCAACGCGAATTTCCATACATACCTAATGGATGCCTATTATGTTTTCGTTCATCTCAAACTCCACGCGTTCAATGTTCGGGTTCTCAAGTGACTCTCATTCACGACAACCTTTCACATTTTTCTCTCCTGACCATCGAAATAACCGTGTGTTAAATTTCTCAATGACGATATCTTGGTAGATCATCAGAAAGTTTCGGTAATCTTATTAAGGTTCCAAAGCTGTCTAACACTACACCTGCCCAATAACACGACAGACAGCAGAAAAAAAGTATCACCGGATCCTAGCCTTGAATCGGTGTGGGAATTATGGTAGCGGGCGATGAGGATCGGTACTGGTCTGACTTATACTGATTTGGAATCAACGGAGCTCTTCTGGCATCTTATACTGGCTCTATTCTCGACAGCCTTCTTTACTTTGCTGCCTTTTTATGCGCGGATGGATGACTTAACAGCGACTCTACAGAACTTTTTGATGATTGGCCGGTCGGAAATGGTGGGTGATGTGTTCTGGTCAATCTTAGCTCACTGCCCGAAAGTCGTCGAGCCTGATGCGCCCGGATGTGCTGGAGGCGAGCGTAATCATCGATGCTGAGGAACGAAAGTTGAGGATTTCTATGATTCTGTGAAGTCGTTCCCTTCTCTCCAGTGAAATCCGGCAGCGGCAGCTTAAAGCAGATCAGCACCGTAGCTGGGCAGATGTGTCGATGTTGGGCGATGGCTGTCCTTGCGTTTAATATTTAAACGAAGACATATCTACGCTCGGACAAGGCGGTGGTCGCTATCGGTACTGAACGTTTCCACAATGTTGACGTCAAAGATGCACCAGCGTCGACTAACCAAGATGTGATCCAATTTCGAGTAGGTCACTGCTTTGGAGCTTGACCATGCGCAATGTGTGGCATGATTTTCTTTGAAGAAGCAGCCTCCTCTAACAGTTTACAAGCTTTAAACGGATTCATCAGGTGCCGTTCGTTTTTGTTGACGGCTGAGGCTCAGTGAAGAAAGCGTTGAGTTATACGCAGACGATATTGCAGTCGGCTTTCTCTTTCTTTATTATCTTTTTGAGGACAATATGAAATCCGTCTTTATCTCCGATGTGCCTCCCTTCCTTCTCTATAGGCGCCGTGTGGAGACACGCACTGAACTGCTCTCTAGAAAGCGCGCTTTTGCTTGGCTCGACGACATTTTCACAGGAGACGAAAAGTGGTGTCTGTACGTCAACATGGACAGACGTCGGGCAAGTAGCGCGGACCACGCCAAAGTCGGAAAGCACCAGCGGAAGCTGATGCTCTGGTTTTGTTGAGGCATTCGTGGACCAATCCACTGGGAGCAGCTTCCACAGAACACCGCAGCGATCGCCGTGGTCTACTGCTCACAGTTGATACATATGCGTACGCGATACGCATTAATCACCCTGAAATGAACACTGTTCGCCTTCTTCACGACAAAGCTCGGCCATACGTATCTTGGGTAGCCCGACAGAAACTGCAGGACCTGGGCTGGGAAGTTCTTCCTCAACCTCCATATAGCCCAGATCTTGCCCCTTCCGACTACCATCTGTTCCGCTCGATGCAGCACGTCCTGGATGGAAAACAGTTCACTAACGATGACGAATTCAAAATGCCCTTAAAAGAATACTTCGACTCGGAACAGCCAGAGTTCTACGCGTCGAAAATTCATGATCAGCATAATCGGTGGCGGAAGATCCTTAAATGTGATGGAAATCATTTTGTTGAGTTACCCTTGTTTGTTTTTGAAATAAATGTTTTTTATCCAATGGCGTGAAAAGTCCGGAATCTTTTGCATCGACCTGATAGCTCCAAACCTACGATTCTACACATAGGTATGAACACATACTCGCTGTTGTTGTGAGTAAAGGTTCGCTGTATTCTGTGAGATACTCTCGCGACACTTCCACAATATAATTCAAAGAACCTAATTTTACTTCATAGTTCCTAACATTGACATTATCCCATTTTTTCAAACCGCTCAGCCTGCAAAGATTCAGGTTGGGTACAGGCCACGATGGCGAGCGCTCGTTTTCTCCATCAATGTAAATCAAGTCGATTTCATGAAACATACGACTTTCAGATCAGTAATATCTAGGACCAGCTCAAAAATTATTCTAACGCTTGTGAACATGAAAATTTAACATTTTTTATGCTGAGCTGAAGAAAAATCATGTATTCATAACGTCGTGCCGTATATGTCACACTCTGCATATGAAGACTTTGTTCCCAGTAGCTTTGTTGTGTTTGTGAAATTTTCCATAGGCCTGATTCTCTCGCATGCTTTTCGTGTTGTCATGAATAATATTGAGGTTCGGAAAGAATGGCAGCCTCCGCATCTGTTTACCTAGTTCATTGGCAGTCCACGCACGCTGGATCTCAGACATCTTCAGGTTCTGTCTTTTTGTTATCCTCTGGAGTCTCTTCCCCGCCTATTGTTTCCATTGCTTCGTTTTTCGTGCTACTGCAGCTTAGAGTTCAGCAACAATCTCCGCTCCAAAGACCTTGACTCGAGCTCTGAATTTTTTTTTGAGCCAGGACTTTAAAATTGGCGAGTGCCCATCGTGGGAGGCTGCTAGCGGAGCACTGCTATTCCACTGGGCCAGTAGCAATCCGGCAATGTGGTGACTTTAAAGAGGCAGCCAGCGTGAGGTCGGCGCCTCCTATGGTCGCCACCTTGGAAAGAGAATTATTCTCGAAGAATAGCTTTGAATGCAAAACTCTCCCTATTCGACGCATTTGAACCTGCACCGCACACCGCGACGGATGCCCGACACAGACCACAAGGCCACAGGTGCACCTACAAAGTACACTTCCTGTTTTCCTACATACACTCCCTCCATAGTTCTTCGTATCCATTGCAACTTTGATCAGCACGTAAAATCTATAAAGGAGACGTCATGTTCATATCCACGACAGCTACGTACAATTCGGTGTAAATCTCCCACTGATCTTCGCCAGGAATCATTAAATCTCCAATTGAACCTTTGAACGTTCCGCTTGTCATTCCTATCAGCTGGCAGCGGAGCTGGATGGTAACCAGGTGCAATTTTTCCTTGCCCACCTAGACAACGAGATAAACCACCGTGCTGTGCTGGGGTGATATCTAAACAGTGGACTGGTCGGTTCGCAAGTGCTCCACTGCCCTCTCTCGGGGCGACCTTCCTCAAGAAGTCGCCACCCTTGGACGTGTACGACCTCACGTCCGTGGTAGCGACCGAACTCCTCTTCGCATCGCGCGCTATTTCTCTTTCCTCTGCGGGGGTGAGCGAAGTCACCACCCGTTTCTTGCAGTCGGCCACCTCGGAAAAGAACGCTCACTGCTGCTAGGTGCCTGACTACAACGGTCATTAACTAGGACGCCGCCTGTGCTTTTCTATGCCGGCGTGTTCACATCGATAGTCGATTAGTGATTGACACAGTCACCACGCAGTGACAGCCGGTAGCTGCCTTTCTCCCGGGGGAATTGATAGTGGCTCTGATATACTATGCTGAGATCCAGATCAGCTCACCACCAGTTGGATGCCGTATACCTGACAATTTTTAAGCTCAACCATGTTTCCCTGAAACCAAGACAGCGCTTGCTATCGCCTACACTCCCCCTTTTCGAGAGCTCAGGGCTAAGCTTCCACTTCAGTTTGCAGTTTTTCCTCTGTAAACTCTCAAGACAGGCGTGGGTAGCTCAATTTCCTTTCAAGAGGCCTCCAGAGAGTGTTTCCCCGTGGATGTTATGCACATGTGTTTCTTCTTTCTCCGAAACTATTATTCAGAAGCGGAGAAAAGCACAGTTTAAACTCAGAGACGAATTCCGATATTATAGTCCACCCGCCGTGTATAGCATGCTTGCCCAGAGTCTCAAACCGCTCAAATAAGCGAAACACTACAGGAGAAAGTTGGCCCCGCCTTGAATACCCTAAAAGCATAATCAAGCGTTTCACCCCGAATAGGGAAGCAGAACCCTTGCAAACGGAAAAATTGTTTTGTGTGGCGATGCTCAAAGGTGAAATGTACAATAGCAGAGCACTTGCTTTTCGTTCATGAGCGGTGTGCACGGTTGGGCCTTTGGGGTATTGTAAGCGGGGCCGACTTTTCCATTGTTGTTGCTCACTTATTTGAGAGAATTGAGATCTCACGCTTGGCAGGGTTTCTACACACGGCGGGCGGACTATAATATCGAATTTTACCCCTGAGGTTGGACTGTGCCTTTAAGCAATGTCATTACATCTATTTACTTGACTTAATCAATTGGTTCTTTTGCCCCAGTCATTTCGAATTTTCACCGAGGTGTGCCCGCCTAGTAGTCAGCCGTGTCCACTTGTCACGGTCCTCAGTCACAACCAGGGCTGTGCGTAATTACGAATTACGGTTTACGATTTACGAATTACGGGTGTTTTTGGCAATTTTTTTACGATTTACGAATTACGAAACTTGGGACTAAAATCGTAACGAATCGTAACAAATCGTAATAAAACGTGAAAACGCGGTTAAATGAGCGATGCGAATCTGCGGTCTAGTAAAAATATAAATTTAACACTTTCAATACAACACAACTTCTACACTCAAATTTAACACACTCCTAATATTTCATTACTCTTTAAAATTTCAATTTTCGGTGAACCCTTTCCCGTGCATGCCCGGCCGGTTGAAGTCAGCAGTACGTCAGTCATGGAGAACTATAATTGTTGATAACAAGCTCCAGGAATGACCAATCGCTCCCCTTCTCACTCTGACGGACCCAAACTTATTATTTGGTTCCAACCTTTCCTTGCCCCAAGCCGAGCCAGGTCGGTAGCTTCACAGCTATTTACTTCCATGGAATGCCCTTGTCACATGATGAACACCAGAGACGCATACCTTTAATGGAGCTGCAGTCTCTATCGGACCGAAATTCCGGTCCGCAGTTGCAGAAAGGCGCTGTTGCATCACGTACTACAAACAGAATCATGCTGTGACCGCGAGGTTCTGACATGATTGATATTCGTCCCAGCACCACTATCTCCTAGCTCTCTGTAAACTTCTAAAGCGGTCGTCTGCAACTGCGTACAGCAAATCCATTCCGATATAAATAGACAGTAAAGGTGGGGCTCGGTTCTGAAGACTTGGCTGGCTCATGGAGCAAATAGAGGTTGGAACCCATTATACACTTCATTGCAGAGTGTTGCGGAGATATCAAAAACAACCTTCCCCACGCATCCATCTTTAGCGGTTGAAAAGATACAAGCAAAAAAGAGGAACTTCGTGAATTCAAATCTGCCGGAGAATCGGGAAATTATTTTACTAACCTGAAAACATTATTCGAAAAAAGATTCTCACGGGGACTCCCAAATTAACCTTTGATGTCTACCTCCAGAGGCTACGAGAGGAGAGGAGGTAATTTCAAAATTTGGTTTGAGACATCTCTAAGAAATTATGGCTGCAGAGTCTCCTACTTTTTCAAAGAAGTTTTCAAATGTTTTAATATTAAGAAGCGAATTCTGTATGCAAAAAAAAGAAGATGGAGAACCTTATTTTTGAAAGCACAGATTTTGAGGGAGCCCTCACCATTTCGCATTTCAAAATCCTAATCAACCTTCACCACTCAGACCGCCTTTGTGCACTACTGCAAATGCTGAGCACAAACTGCATCCCAAGGTTCTCTGGGAAAGGAATCTGCTGCCCCTATCTAAGCACCCTCATCTACTTGGTGTGTTCCTTGACCCCTCAACGCGTTTTCACGAAAACACACGTATTCGAGCTGCTACGGCCAACACGCGAAATAACATCCTCCGTGCTCTGGCGTGCACCACGTGGGGTAGCACAAAAGAAGTTTTACGCACAACGTACAAGACCATGATACAGCCAACTCTGGAATATCGGGCTCCGATATAGACCAGACATCTGTCATCGGCGTCCTGGAACACGCTTCAACGTGTACAGAACTCTGCACTACATACGTGTCATCACTGGCTGCCCAAGGTCAACGCCCATATCCCATCTCCATCAAGAATGTGCAGTACTTCCTGTCAAACAACACTGCCAGCTGCAATCTCAACAGTTCCACATTGGCATTATTAAGAACGCCGCACATCCCAACTACCCACTTCTGTCATCTGATCCACATCACCGTAATATTTGCACACCGCTCCATGCTGCTGTTTCTACATTGGATCGTCAAAGATGGGCCACCTTTGAGCTCACACGAAAGAGGCTACAACAAATCGAGTACACTAAATTTGTGTCTGAGTACCTGACCTGCGCCCCTTCCAACCCGATCCTTGGTGTCGTGATTCCTACAGTTGATGATAGTGAGGAAGATCTGCCCAGGCGCTCTCGCGTCACTCTGGCAGGTCTACGTTGCTATCATTCTTCATACCTCAAAGCCTACGTACACAGGATTGACGAGTTGGTGACAGATAAATGTCCTGACTGTCAGAATACTGGGCATTATTCATTGCATTTATTCTCATGCTCCGCCAGACCTACTTCTCTGTCTGCTCGTGATATGTGGAACAAGCCGTGTGATGTAGCTGCCTTCTGCTGTGGCCGATAAGAAGAAGAATAAGAAGAAGACCGCCGTCTCCATCCCAACAAACGTGGAGGAACTCTTATAACTCCGTTCAGAGCAATGCTTTACAAATTTAGAGCGTACTCGTTTTCTGCGTGAAGAAGTGGTTTGGTAAATATATACCCCCTTTGGGATGGCCACCTTATCCAAGCATCCTTCCTCAAAAGGTTAAGGCTAAAACTATCCATTCGTAAATTTTTTCTCATCACAGTGTTGCCCTCCTTCGCTTCAACTGAACTGTGTTTGGTAGAGCGATGATTCCCTATGCTTTCGTATTCAAAAGTTGGGCGAAACCTGGCACACGTGTGGTACTTAAATAAACTTAGAGTTTCCATTTTCTCTATTAAAGTCGTTCCTATCCCACGTATGTGTACTGAATATTTATTCAAGTGCTGCTCCAAAAATGTTTTTTGAAACCCAACCTCATGCCTATTTCGATATGGAAACACCTCATCACTGAAATGCTACGGTGTTTCCACATCGAATGAGGTTTGGGTCATGTGTGGGCTTATTACTCATTATCAGTTACGATTTACGAATTACGATTTACGAATTACGAGGGATTTCAAAAATTACGATTTACGATTTACGAAATTACAAAATTCAGTTACGCACAGCCCTGGTCACAACCTGAACAGAATCCATCCATCTGTCACTTTTCCATTTTCTGTGGAGTACGACATCACGCCTGAAATATCTTTCGATTCCGAGTGACTTCAAATCCTCCTTCATAGCATCCGTCCATAACTTTCGTTAACGTCTATGCGGCCGTTTCCAGGCAGGACTTGCAAGCGTCCTTCAAGCGTGTTGAATAAGACGATCTGGCGACCTTCATTGAATTTACACGAATAGTCGAAGTCGACCTCCACTGCCGCTTGACAAGGCGTTGGGGAATGCGGGCACTTCCCTCGCGTCAAGCGGTGATAGGCTGCGTCAAGTACCTGGTGAAAATTCTCGGTATGGCATACATGCGGCCAGAAATATCCGAGCAAACGTCTAAACAGCTTCCTCTCCGTGCAATCCAACCTTATCATCTGCGTCTTCGATGCTGTCCACGTCTCCGATCCGTACATCATGATAGGGCGATAAGCGGATAAGTAGACGCGCAACTTGATTTCCTTTGCGATGGGGGGAACCACAAATATTTGGTTAGAGAATCGAATGCAGATCTAGCTTTCGCACATCGTTGTTGAATACCCGCTGCAAAACAACATACCATCGTTCTTCAGCAAACAGCCCAAATAACAGAAATCATCCACCAGTAGGTTATCCGTCTACACAAACTCCTTCTGAAGGCCTCTAAGAGATTTTCATCTGTTCGCGTTTGTCAGAACGAAGACGAAGTCTAATGGCTACGGCATACTTCAATACAAAATTAACAACCCTTTGCAGTTTTTGTTGTTTTCAGCTAGTAGCACAATGTCGTCGGCGCACTCCTGGTTTACATACAAGGGAGCGTCCTGATGATGTTAGTACTCTGAGAAAGTTTGCCGAGCTAGTGTCGGGAAAGTACCGCGACTCTAAATTGTGGCGGGATAGTTCCGCGATAGCACCGCAGCTGCTCCGTGAGCAGAGAATTCTTTCGCCGTGTCTTAGGCCTCGACATCGCTGCGATAGTACCGCAGCGACTCAGCGATAGAACTGCGCCGGTTCCGCGAGGATTCAACAGCGAACCCGCGTGGAGTTAGATGTACCGTCTTGTGTGGTAAAACGAAACTGTCGCCGGTTTATTTACCCAAGTTTGATGTACATTCCGTGTCTCTTTGTTCGCGGAAACGGCGGTAGCCTCTCTTCTTATCAGACAGAGGACGTAACGACCGCAGGTGCGTATTTTTGTTCTTAGGCCTCCTTAGTTGTATTAGAATTCTTAAATAACTTCATATGAGCCGCGGCTGCAAAATCGCGGTCGCCGTCGGTATACTCTGAAAGAAAATGCCTCGGCGGCACTACCGGCTCCGCAGTAGTGCCGCTGCGGCAATTTCTTTCAGAGTATCACGTCCGCAGAACTGCTTTGTTACGCTACGCTTGATGTCATCAACGGCAAAGTTTAATAGAGAAGATCCTGCTACGATTTCCTTCCTTACTCCTGTTCTCACCTCGGAAGCTGAAGTAAATCTGGCAGGTATACGAACTGCTGCTGTGGTTTTTTTTGTTCATATCCTCAATGAACATAACATATCCTCTATTTCGTAGCGAAATTTATTGCCTTCGGTCGCGTGCTTGAGAACGCGTATACTGTGTTTCTTATTCCTCCATACTCTCAATGTCTCTAGTCTAGCTCCGCTCAAGCACGCGAAGGAACAAACTTAAGGTGCGTCCGAATGAGAATGGCGGCCCATGCGGCCGGCGTGCTTGGCAGGCGGCCGTCGCGTTCGCCGCTCTCGGACGAGCATGCGAAAAGTCCCCACCGCCATCGACTACGAACGGGGCCGGCACCGGCTGGCAGCAAGCACTGCGTCGATCAATCAGCTCTGCAGACCGTGGGAGAGGGGACAGCCGTCGTTGAAATCCAACACTCGTCCGAGGGCGGCACATGCGACGGCCGCCTGCCAAGCACGTCGGCCGCGTGGGCCGCCATTTTCGTTCGGGCACGCTTCAATTTGTCTCCGAAACAGAGGATACTTTTCCAGGACTCCATAGGCTCGCAGAGCGTTGGCAAGAGATCACTATAAGTTGAATTGAATGCCGCTTTTAAGTCTAAAAAGCAAGCTGTAATGGCTTGGAAATCCGCTTCCATGTTTAAATTTTTCTTCCCTTGTCGAACACTTGGTCGACTGTCGATCTTCCAGGTCGAGAACCGGCTTGCTCGCCTCTGGTTCTTTCTTTACGACGTTTGATGAGCAAGTCAAGAGTGATACGTTCCAGAATTCTAAACATGACAAGCAGTTAAGAATCCTTTGTAGTTCTTAGGGCTCTTGAAGCTTTTGTGTACTGTGAACACTCACACATTTCTTCTCAAAGGCAGTGTTCGCTATACGAACAAACGTTGTGCTATTCTCATCAGAAAGTAGTTATGGTCATCACAAAAGTGGCAAAGAGTGAAAAGTTAGAGAAAAAATGCGCGGGTACAAGGTAGATCGGCTGACTCTTGGGCTCACCCCTACTGAACGAGATTCTCATGATTTTTCATTGCTAATGACATCAAGAGACTATACTGTCTACTTTAGGAGCAAAAGAGTTGTCGGAAGAAGAAAAATTGTCAATCCCCCGTAGTTAACCGTCCTTAATTGTTCCTGCGCGTTTTCCTCCTGGTTTTCGTTTTTTTTCATTCTGTGATGACCAGTAATACTTTCCCATGAAGACAGCACAAAGACCCCTTTTTTGAAAACCACGCCTTCTACGCAGCGTTTCCGAAGTCTAATTTTCCTGATAATGGCTGCGCTGTGGAAATCCATAATAAATGAGCGGCCCAAACGGCCGCCTGCCAAGCACGCCGGCCGCATGGGCCGCCATTCTCATTCGGACGCACCTTAAGTTTGTTCCTTCGCGTGCTTGAGCGGAGCTAGACTAGAGACATTGAGAGTATGGAGAAATAAGAAACACAGTACACGCGTTCTCAAGCACGCGACCGAAGGCAATAAATTTTGCTACGAAATAGAGGATATGTTATGTTCATTGAGGATATGAACAAAAAAAACCACAGCAGCAGTTCGTATACCTGCCAGATTTACTTCAGCTTCCGAGGTGAGAACAGGAGTAAGGAAGGAAATCGTAGCAGGATCTTCTCTATTAAACTTTGCCTTTGATGACATCATGCGTAGCGTAACAAAGCAGTTCTGCGGACGTGATACTCTGAAAGAAATTGCCGCTGCGGCACTACTGCGGAGCCGGTAGTGCCGCCGAGGCATTTTCTTTCAGAGTATACCGACGGCGACCGCGATTTTGCAGCCGCGGCTCATATGAAGTTATTTAAGAATTCTAATACAACTAAGGAGGCCTAAGAACAAAAATACGCACCTGCGGTCGTTACGTCCTCTGTCTGATAAGAAGAGGGGCTACCGCCGTTTCCGCGAACAAAGAGACACGGAATGTACATCAAACTTGGGTAAATAAATCGGCGACAGTTTCGTTTTACCACACAATACGGTACATCTAACTCCACGCGGGTTCGCTGTTGAATCCTCGCGGAACCGGCGCAGTTCTATCGCTGAGTCGCTGCGGTACTATCGCAGCGATGTCGAGGCCTAAGACACGGCGAAAGAATCGTAGACGCATCATAATGCGTAATCCATGAGACTTTTTCGCATCCTGAGATACACTGATGTGACTTCTACACCAGTAATCACCTCATAGTGTGTTATAGCGCCGAAATATGTTGCTACGATGAACGAGGCTGCTCGCGGTCATATATGAAGTCGACGCCTTTGCAGCCGTGACCTGTTGGCGCAGTGGAAGTGGGTGCGCACTGAAGAAAGAGGTCACAGGTTTGAATCCATGCTGCCTCCGGAATTTTCGCACACTTGTGAAATTCTCGTTTCCATCACTGAAAGTGTAGAAGATTAACAGTTTTATCGTGAGACGTTTTTTTAGGAGTATGAAGCGTTTCAGTCGAGAATGTCTTATCCCCGCGGCTGGTGTATTACTGTGAAAATTATTGGACTTGCAGCTACGAGCACATGTGCTTATTGTGAACAAAATGTTCAAAGCAAAGGTTTTTCTCACAATGAGAACAACGAATGAAATGAACTTTCGAACAACCATCAAAAACAAACTGAGGTGTCCTGCAGCGAGTCTTCTTCTTCAGGAAGCCAAAGTGGATCCGATTCGTCATCATTAATGCAGGTGTCTTCGTCTTCCTTGATGACGAGGCTATCGTACGTGGCCTCACGAAGGATTTGAGTGAAACTTTCGATGACTCTCCGCTCAACCTTTGAAAGAGTGCGGAGGGCTTCACACAGACCAAATTCCTTGACCAGATTAGCTAATACAAGCTGTGGGCAGAACATTACAAGAGAAATCGCTCGAGGAGTCAGGTTAGAGTGAGAGCGGGCGGACAATAATCAATACTGATTGGGAGATCACGGCCTCCAAAAAATATGGCTGATCTGACGCGAATGCCACAAACCCATAATTTTTCAAAAAAAAGCTCTTTTTTTTCGAGAACTACTGTAGGTTGTAGTAGCCAAAATACCATATTTCTATCGTAAGATACAATAATCACCATGAGTATCAAAAAAGAACGTCATATTCGTGTTCAGCGCCCCAAACAACCCACCTATACGACGTTTGGGCGAAAAAAAATTTTTACCTTCGTCGCCTCACGCAGGCGACAACTCAATCCATTCTTGTGGGTCCGAGGGTCGAAAAAAATTTTTTTGCTCTGAAATTGTCCAGGTGGGTTATTTGGGGTGCTGATCACGAATATACGATCCGTTTTCGGTCTTTAGAAAGATTTCTGTAGGTTACGGCAGGTACAATGCCATTTTTCTATAGAACTCAATATAATATTGTTGATAACTCCGTCCAGAGGAATGATTCGCACCTACAGAGTAAAAATTCAAATTCTACGTCAAAAACTGGTTCTAGTAGTGCATATATCATTCAGAATAGCCTCTGCTTGTAATGATCCTTCCCTTGTAAGATAACCTGTCGTTTTCGATTTTGAGCCAAAAACCAGCACTCATTTTCGTATTCTGCACCGTAACTAACCCCGAACATTCTGGGCCCCATCTTCCGTTTTGAGTTTGAAACTTGTTAGGATCTAAGCTGGGGAACGGTCTCCCCTGGTTCCTATTACTGTTAGCATGGGCATCCTAGCAAGGTACAATTCATACCAGAGGGAAATTTGGGGCTCTACAGAGAATTACTCATGCTGCAAGCAGTGTAAGCAGAATCGCGCTAGGACCATGGTTAACCGTACTGGGACCACGGGGTCGCGACACGATTATCCTTAAGCCTAGTTTTGACTGCAGGTGGTCGCTGCGGCCATGCGAGGGACAACTGTTCCTTTTTCATCGCGCGTAATAGGAAGCCGCTCCAATCGTGATCGCTTCGTGGCAAACGTCCTACATCGCTGGGTCGCGGCGACGAAATTCTATGTTTTACTGCATCGCTGCTCGAAGAGCGATTCTCAATGGTCGCTGGCCATCGCTCCATCGCGGCCAAAATGGCAGCGATGGAGAGATTGCCAGCGAATGACACGTTTCGTCTAATAAACGTTGACCCTTTCACATAACAAGATCAGTGTTTTCGAGTCGAAACGCGTTTTTGATGAATACCAGCCATTAAATTCACTGACTGATTGAATTTTTTCTATCATCCGTGGGCCTATGCACTATGAACAGAATCGCTGCCGCTGCTACATCGCTGCAGCAGCGGGTGCAAAATCGCTGCGATGAAAAACAGCAGCGATGCAGTCAAAAGTAGGCTTCAAGCTGCGTGCTGCAACAGCGGTTGTCCGCTACTGTGGTCCGGAATTCCGTCTCGATAAGAACAGAACTTCATTTCTCTCACGTCATTGATGATATAATTCTTTTATACAATTAGTTTTTTGCCTTCAGCGTCTCCGCAGGGCGATACAAGAGGGGCTCAGAAATCGCGAGTCTGTTTCTGCTTCCATTTGTTTTTGGAATAGCTTCACCAAAGAAATTGATACAGGAAAACATCTATGTAACTTGACTCATCTGATGCGTTCACTGAATAATTTGCTTTCGTGATCCTCAGCGGAATAAGCTCAATTTGTTTTATTCTCATGCAGCATTCATAAATCCTTGAATCCTCACGCACAAGCTCGAGTGGCAAACTGCTTACACTAGATTGCATAACTTTTCCTAATCTTCTCAGCCTTTCTTAATCCCCATTTCATAGAGGTATGACTTTTAAATTAGGAGACAGACGCGCCCTTGTATCCATGGCTGTTCGAAAATCTTTCATGCATTGCATTCCTTCAGGTCCAAGGTTTTCCTTATTTTTAGATCGTTAATTTCAGTTAAAGCTAAAGGAGTAGGTGACGTTAGGGAAGTTGTGAGAGTTTCGAAAAAAAGTGAATCTGCAGGCTTTACCCTCTAAACGCAGTGGTCGCGATGGAGAAAGATGGTGAGAAACCCACAAAAATCAGTTTAGTTTGAGAAGATATGAATACTGTGATGGTTCCGAGCCGGAAAAAATGCTACAATGAGAGCTATCAGGGCGCAACCGTGCACTCCATCCAAAAAGATCCGAGACCCATGCTGTTCACAGCCAAAGTTCATCGATAGCAAGAAGTGAAGCCGAAAGTGATTAATGAATTCAGTGGAGAGCATGCACGAGAGTATATTTTAAATTCATACTCTTTTTTCATAAAACCAATATCTCTTTTTGCCCTTCTTCAACAATGGATACAATGGGCCTTCAACCTTTTGATTTTCGGTGATAACTTCATAACTCGGAGGTGGTCTTTATTGTGTACACTGCCTTCAAGCGTCTTTGCTGTAAGATTCAAGCCAACTTTCGGGCTGCGAGTGTTCTGTGTATCGAGCGTGATTTTGTAAAGGCTATAAAACCGCGAATTTCTCATGGTTTTTACGCGTGCAGGTCAGAGACAGGGAGAGAGCGCATGACAGAGTGAGGGAGCAGAATCGCGCGCGCCGCTCGCGTCATGGGTCGTGAGAATTACGGCGTTTTACAGAGGATCTTCGTTTTACGGGGATCGGCAGGGAACGTTGTCAGTGGAGGGACATTAACTAGACGGTGATGCGACTAAAAAAGGAATGACCCGACCGGGTTGTTAGAACCATCCTCGAAACCATGTTTTTCTGATCGACTAACTCCCCAGTACCCATAGAAGCCCCATCCTAGCTGTACCAACAAGCTACCGTAACCTGTCATATTCTTGAGAAAAAACAACAAGCAAACCCCAGATTCGTGTTCCACCCCCTCCACAAACTACCCCCTGGACAGAAAAGTTTTTCTTGACCTCTGCTCCTCCAAAAATGGTATTGGGCTCCCCCCCCCCATAAGGCTCTAGAGGTGAAGGAAAAAATTATTTCCGAACTTCGCCTGGGGGTGTTTGGTGTGCTCGAGACAGATATGAGGCTCGTTTAGCTTTTCTGGGGCAAGTACGGTAGGTTGCGGTTAGTACAATGTCATTTAGCTATCGTAGCAATTTAGATAGCATTTAGATTTCCATCCAGAGAATCCCGTCGTACAGCCCGCTTTGGTGCGAAAAAGACTGCCATGCTGCTCTTGAGACGAAGGTTGTTAGGGGTATTCATAGAGAAGTTTGTTGACTACTCTTCTTATGGGAAAAATAGCAAGCACCTCGAAAGGAATACACGGTAAGAAAAATCAACTTCAATTTTATTTTCTAGGAATGGGCGGAGCAAAAAAAAATCGTTTTGCAGTAGCAGCAGAACACAACAAGTTAAAGTGAGGTTGTCTGGCAGGCATTGGTCTGTTTTTCAAAGGTTAGTACACTTAAATCGCTTACGCCGTTGTTTTCCGCCTATCTTCCTTGAGAAATTACTCATTTTGCTGTGAAATAGTGCTTGGTCGGCTAAAGTCTTGTGTCTTTCGCATCCCAAGCTCCGACGAAGGCGATAACGCCGAAACGTTAGCCGAATAAATCTGTAACATCTCGGGCCATTGCTCAATCAACTACTACTAAGAACATAAAACTAGCACACCGTATTTTCTCTCCTAAAAGTACAGCCCCATAATTTATGTACATGTCCTTCTATTAGAAATGTACCTCAAATAGAAACTGTACTTCCAATTCTCAACCCTCTCTTTTTTGTGTACTTCTTCTATTAGAGATATACTTCTATTAAAGGAAGTACTTGTCTTATCCAACGCAGTTTTTTGAATTTCCAGTGGTGGACTCTGCATTTTCGGCAGAGATTTCTAGTATAACACCGGAAATTTGTATGTAATAGAATTTCAGACCACAAGCATGAAATCTTAGCCACTTAGGCTCAGTCGAATTGAGGCTTCCACAATCACTGAAATCATATTTTCAAAACTATTATTCACTATTTCCCCAAGTCAATTTCTTTCAAAACTCCTATAAGTTCGTTATCGCTTCCGTTGACGCCTGCTTTATGAGGAAGAGAGAGACCGGCACTATCCTAGACGGGGGGGGGACACCCACGATTCAAGACAGAAATGAAATGAACTACCGACTGGTAAGGCTACCAAGGGAAGGATTTCTATAGAGCTTTTATAAAAATAATGATAGATAGCACTATCAGGCATCTTTTATCAGAGGTTTTCTTCATTTGTATGACTGAATCTTGGGTGCCCCCCCCCTGTCCAGGATAGACCCGAGAGACCAATGAGAACGACTCTTTAGGCTTAAAGGCAGTGGCCACGATAAAAACCATGTTTGATTTTTTGGTGGAGATCGGCAGCTGCGGGGCCCATCACAACCCTAACGTTGAAAAAACTAAGGAAAATGAGCTTGGAACGGTCCCCTACGGCCCCAAAGTTGGACATCCGTCAGCTCGTCACACCTAGGCTGGGATTCATGAAAGGCAAACCACGGTTACGGCTGGGCTAGCGGAGACCGGCATTCACGAAAAATCCGGTTTGGTTACGGCTGGGCTACGATTGGGCTACGCGTAACCGCACCTCGGAGCCGCGGTTAACCGCGGTTAGCAGCGGTTTTGCGGCTTATTCTTAGTCGTCGAATTGATGGTGTGCTGTATTAGTACACAACACTGAGGTAACGCACCTTTTGCGAATACGCATAAAAACTTGATATCTTTGAGGCAAGCTGAAAATACAGGAATGCCGCCGTTATTGACTGCCACATTATAGGCCCTCTAGCCATAATGTGTTCCTCTCGATAACAACGAAAATTCCCAGAATCATCAACCTCATCTGTAAGTTTTATGTATGTTGTCCATGGCTAACTAAAATCTTTATGCCTGTCCTCCCTACTCTCGCTCTCTTCTTTATTTTATAGCACGTCGTTGTTCTTTTTGCCTCCACATTTTGTTCCTAATTCTTGTCTTTCGTGCGCTGACCATTTACCGAGCAGCCACAGGCTCTTCCCTGGGTTTCTTTCCCATTTCGGCTCCGAATTCCCTCATTTTTTCCTCAGAATTTTTTCCCAGCACTTTTCGTACACGTTTTCGTTATTTTTCTGTTGGAAAACCCTAACTTAGTTTGGTACTGTGATGCATGATCTGGTTTTTCCGCATTTACAACGTTTTCTTCTACTTTTTTTCCGAAGCGCCCACTTGGATTTCTAATGTTAATGTTTTTAACATGGTTCTATGATCAACCTGGGTTTTCTCGATGTTTTTAGTTCAAACTTCTGTTTTTCCCTTGCATTTTGAGCTTTTTCCATATGATTTTTCTAAGGAGTCGTTTTAGTTTTCTCCCGTTGTGAGCGACAGTAAGCTTGTGTGAGAATGACAAAGAGAAAAAAATCAAAAAAGGGATTCTTAGACAAAAAAAGAGAGATGGAAAAAAACTCGGAACTCAAACGACAAACGGAGAACTTCGAGCCAAAAACTCATCGAGAGGACGATCACAAAAAAATTAGAGGGGCGTTTCGAAAAAAAAAAGTTGAAAAGGCTAGTAATGCGAGAAAAAAGCTAAATTGGGGGTTAAAACTTCACCAGTAGGTTTGCGGCTCATCGTGAGAAAGCAGCACCACTTTATGTACTTTTAAAAAACCAAAAAGGATTTTTTGAAAAAAGGAAAAATGAAAAGCTTTAAAATGGAAAAAACATTTCCAAGTTGAGGAAAATCCCTTCAAATGCCTGCGATCCATTGAAGAAGGTTAAGCACAAGGTAGACAAAAATAAGAATTTAAAAAGCAAGCAAAATTAGCAATCATGTGCAATAAAAACAGTGACGGGTTAGGGAAATTCCGACCCGAGTGCCAATATTGATTTTCTCCAATCGAGATTCTCGACGTCAATTGAGTGGTACGTGGCCGCGGAATAGTTAACCACCCAACCGCGATGGGGCGGTTGTGAATGCCGGTTCATGGTTTGGCTACCACTGGGGTTGCTGCCCTAACCAAACCCAAACCTAGCCGGCTGCGTTCTTGAATCCCAGCCCTAGATGCACTTTTCACGCCCACCGACGTGAATAAGTGAATGCTCGAGATTGTGAGATGAGCGATTATTTCCGATCAATAGCCCCGTTCTTCCCTTCATTCTCAACTTCTCTTTTTACTCAGGTCAGCTCGCATACATCGGCTGCAAAAGACGGAAGTTATAAGCCTCGGACATTTCGTCCACCATGTTTCCTTAGCTCAATCTTTGAGGGACCATAACTCCATTTCCAGAAGGTCTTGTACGATAACAGAGACATCATTGGAATCAGCATGGAGCCGTTTTCAAGATAGGCGGAAAAACAGAAAAACGATTTCCATCGTGAACACTGCCTTTAAAAACAATGGAAGTGATCGCCGTTCAGAGTCATAAAAAAGCGCAGTTCTAGAACGTCTTGACAACAGCTCCTCCAGTGGCAAGTTCTTTGCGTCCACGATTCAAGGTACTCAGAAATTTGGGGGGAAGTTCCCGAGGACAATAGACCTGGTTTGGTCGTTATCACTCGGCCGAGGGGAGAGGAGCGAGACGTCATTCCGGAGGGGGACGTCTCGCCCCTCTACCCTCGAACTATACACAACGATGAGGCGTTCGAAACAGTAAACTCGGGGGGAGAACAAGGGAAGTTCGCTTCACGGTTGTTCCCATGGCCTCCGAACATGATGAACGCGAAAACAAAGCCGCAGCGTATACGGTGACGCAGACGGTCTAGTCGCGAGGTGGTCTCGCACTTCGCAAGTTGAGGGGGTAGATCTGCCAATCAAGGACTACGTAGGACATCTCTGCCTGGTATTCAGAGGAGCTAATAAGCTTCTCTGTAACCTCTAGTTAGAGGTGAATATTTTTGGACCGATCGCAGGTTTTCAGGAACAGGAGACTGTCGAAAACAGCGAGTTTTTGCGAGCTGATTTTTGACCAATCATTGAACAATGGGGGGATCAGCAGTTGGAAGGTCGCGGGAAGACCTGCAGACGGGAGAACAAGAGAACTCCTGCTGTGGGAACTTCCCCCATTACTCTGCTGTCGAGTCGTCCCCTTCGCCTCCCCCCTATTCGGGGGAAGTTCCCCAGTTGTTTCGAGGGAAGTTCTGCTGTCGTTCTCGGGAACTTCCCCACGAATATCTGAGTAGGCAAAGTCTACCATTGATGGTTCCTGATTTTTTTTTCGTGTAAACGATTGCTCTTCATGAATGATCCAATTTTCGAAATGCTGGGGAATCTTGGCTTTTTAAGGACCGTTAAAGTCAACGTCTTGGATCGAAACAAGTCAACTTTGAATGATTGAAACCAATGGAATCAAAATCCTTCTCAAGTATCTAAATGATCGCCGTACATCCGCTGTGAATAAGAGCAATAACAAGTTTCAGCTCTTTTTTTTTCTTGGTCATTCAAAGTTCGTTGAAGTTTCATCGATCATTGTCCCATATAAGCAATCTTTGACGGAGAAAGGGGTGACCGATAGCTTTTTTGTAAATATTTAAACCTCACGATATTGAAAATAGCAGCTTGTGCAAACTGGTCTCTCTCAAATGCAACATTAGAATTGCCAAACACTTCCCCCAGTACCGGAGGCCTATACCGGACGGAAGCGTACTTTTAAAAGAGGTGTACCTCAAATAGGGGGTGTGCTTCTAATACTCAGACCTTTATTTTATATGAACTTCTAGTTGCTTGTTCTTCTTTCCCGTTACGGCTGGTATCAATAAACGTTCATCAAATTGCCCGCGTAGTAGCAAAACTTTCACCGGCAGAGGCCATCGAACCCGTGAGTCTCCGGTTGGTAAATGACGCCGCATTGGACCACTCGCCCAACTCGGCTAGGTGGTGTTTTTTGGAAGGATAGATTATCATTTTATCAGCACTCACCATTTTCGTTCATTCTCAGAAGGTAGACTATCAGAAAATCATGGTTGTATGGACAGTTCTGGCAGCTCGGTCTGGTCATTCCCTTGTAGGATAACGTTTAGGATTGAAAGTGTACACAGATCTTGTTTGTTTTGCAGGCATTGCTAATTTGCCAAAAAATACTTGCTAGAATTGCGATGTTTTATGTGACATCCTAGAGCATGCGTGCGTCCCAAGAAATCATTTGCCACAAATTTGACGTCAACAGCGAGGATATATTGAGGAACACGACGCGGTCATTCATAGGGCGCATGCAAAAAGCTTGGCGTAGAAAACTAATTTGTTGCATAGATCACTCCCGCACTACGGACGCGTGCTAGTGATCCGATTAGTTTGCTCATGCTTACACTTTAGATTTAGCACGTACATAGCTACCTCGAGTATAATAAGGAAAAAGGTAATTTATTTCCCGCGGAATGCGCTTTCTGTCAATGTCCTCAAGTTGAGCTAAGTAGTAGTTTTTGTGTCTTGTTTCAAAGAACGCGTTGCTTGCGGCGTATAGAAATAAATAAATAAATGTCTATCTTCAGTTACCCATATTTTGATCTCATTGGTTTGAGTGTCTCACCTCTCTCCCTCGACCCAACCCCCAACAGTTCCGATTTCTCGTGACAACGTGTGAGCTGGCATTTGCACTTGTTGCACAACTCAATCCTTCATATTTTGTCGTATTTCTGAATCGAGAATTATGCTCATCAACATTAAAGGACTCAATAGTAGACCCCTCCCGTATAACACATGCCCAGTGCGTGATATCATTTCTTCCAAATAAGCAAGATATAAGCGATCACTACGGGCCACACCGCCTACCTGATTTTTGAACTCAACGGCGGCTAGGTAAATGTATGATCTTTCTTTCTTTCTTTCTCTTCACCCTGCGTTGTCGTTCTTCACCTTCTTACCTCCAACTCCTCATTCTGGTTCGCTATATTGCAACGACTGCGAATGAAGGGAAACACAAGCTCGAGACAACTCGTCCACTAAATTTTTAACCTCTAAATACTGGCATTTTTGAAGAGCCATAACTCGTAGGAGGACTTGAGCGATTTCAGAAATATCATTTTGATCAGCGTGTGATTTTTCCGAAGATAAGCATAGATTCTAAAAAACATTTTTTCAGCTGTCTTCTGCCTTTAAGGGACGTCTGATGCACGAAATTCACTGGAATGAACATCTGCGATCGAATTAGCGTGTAAACCAAGCTGAGAGGCGGAATCGTTCTTATACAAAAAGCCGCTCCACGCCCCTCTGAAAAGCCGGTGTCGCCAGCGGGATAGTGGCCGTGGAGCCCAAAATCCGAAGTTTTGTCGCCCGTGGTAGTGGCCTTCGCGGGCGCGGTAGTGACTGCAGTGGGCGAGGATCAGCTGCTTCGAGGGCTAAGCGACGAACCCATCCGAGTTTATCTCTCTCCAAAATTGTACACACTCACCTGTGCGCAACCATCCCGCCCTTATCCCCGCGATGGGCACGCTCCCGTGTCAGAAGGGCGAGCACATGCCTATCGCGGGTTTCTGGAAAAGGCGGATCGGCGTGGGCGGTGATTTCCTTTTCGTCTGAGTTGTTGTTTGGTTGCTACATGATCCAACCGTCAGCCAAGTACCGTATTTGTTGTAATTGAGCACCCCACCCTCTTTATTTTAACCTCTCCCTCTAATTGAACCACACTTTCGGTGGGGATTGAAAAATAGAACACTCCCCTCTATAAGAGCCCCACCCCCTCAGCTGAAAAGTCATTGGAGACTTTTAACTGGGATCCACTTTCTGTCACATACTTTTTACAGTTCACCGCAATGTTAAAAGGACATGGTGCGGTTGCGGACTCGCACTAAAACTACGGTAGAATCTGGCACTTTGCCAGATTTCGTCATAGATCGGCGCCACAGCTGATAATCTCGTGAGCAGAGAGACGACGGTTGGCGCCGATCGATGTCGAAATCTGGCAAAGTGCCAGATTCTACCGTAATTTAGTGCGAGTCCGCAACCGCACCATGTCCTTTTAAAATTGCGTTCAACTGTACGTGATACGCATTTGTTTGCCAATCCTTCACCTACATATATACTTCGCGCAGAACGTGAGAAGTGACACTCTGCCAAGGGCAGAGTAGTCGAAGGCGCTGGGAAGCAGAGGCTCTCTTACCAAAACTCCACCGATATCTGTGTACCTAAATTGGGTTGCAACTGCTTGGGAGTAACTTTCAACTAAAGTTGTCGCTCGTTCCTTAGAGGTTGGCGGGATTACAAATGCCGCAGATGGCTCCGAAGACAACGTCATTCGCTGTTTCAAAGCTGGCGGATCAATTCCTACCGCACGTGAACTGCTACGCGCTGCTCAATATGTTGACACCCAGAACCTTGTCGATCTTTTTAAAGAAACTGATTTCGAGGAGGACATAAACAATGACTTTATTGATGATGATCGCTTGGAGTTCTTGGCCCTTGAATTTTTGGTTGAAAATTATAGCATCCCTCTATTTGAATCATTCCCTCTAATTAATCCCCCCTTTTGGCGGAGGTTGGAAATAGAACACAGGGGTGTTCAATTATAGGAAGTAGGTGATTGGCTTATGAGGGCCCTTCAACATTACATTCTAGAAACTTTGCGAGTTCATGTTCAGTTGAGCACCACCGTATACTTATTGCTCGTTTATAACGCAGTGCAAGAGCTTTTTTTCCGCGACCTCCGTCTACTATGGTAATTGGCATGCTCTCGGTCGACCCTTGCACGTGTCGGCATTCAATTCCTTCATGGCTGCACTTGTGAGTGTTAGACTTGCAAGTTACTCGAATAACTTAGGTAACTCACAAGTAACTCTTGGTTTGCTCGTGACAACTCGCAAGTAACTTGTCTGAAGATTTTTGCGGGGCTCCCCTCACTATTTTTCATTTTTCATGTACCTAGTGTCGTAAGACTAAAACTGTATGGAGCTTATTAGTGTAATCAGTAGAGTTACATGTGAAGTTGAGTGGGAGCAGTTACTGTTTGTCTCACGACATTACGAGTCCGTGCTTGCAAAAAGGGAACACCGTTCGCAACACCCCCAAATTCGGGGAGAGTTCTGCTACCACATAGTGGGAGCTCGTTGTGTGCATGAAATGCTTACTATTACATTTTCAACACAATAGATACCCATTTCTCTCGGTGAGCTTGCAAGTTATATGTTCCTAAACCTAAGGATCAACAGAGTTGTCCAAGGGCTAACGGATGATCTCACAAGGGACGACCCCCCGCAGTAGGAGACTTCTTGAAAAGGTTTACTTGAAAGTTGCTGGGGATGGATAGAGTAACATTACTCCATGTTTTTTCCCGACAAAAAAATTTCCCGACGTTTTTTCGCCCTATACACTCACTCACTCTCGAACTCCAGATAATCGAAAAAAATTCCTGCGTGATCGAGCCAAGTTTAGTAGTTTTCGCTGAATGGTCAGCAGATGTATAGAGCAACCGATCGTCACCTCCTGAAAATGAAAACTGCGGCCATGATGATAATTTTGAAGAAACGGTTCTTACAATAGCTATGCTTTTTTCTCCGATGATTCGCAAACGACTTTGATGTGTTCAAGAAAGGTGTTCTCTTTCACTCAAGCAAAGTAATACAAAGTTAAAAGATGTTATCATTACAATATTTCTCAATGAACCAGAAATGGTTGCACACGAAGGTGAGAAGAATGATTTTTTGAATAAGGTGAGGAAATGCTCGTATACTAGGGATTCACGCGATAGAAATTGTGAATCCAGTAGGGTTGGAAAAAGCAAGTTAAAATGTGGATGAGATCCTCGTGGATAAACCATCTAATAAATGCAAAACAATTTTTTTCAGAAGATGTATTGGGGGAATCGAACCCGCAACTCACCATCCCTTTGTAGTTTAGCATTCCCCATCGTTATCCTCTCGACCATCCCTGCAAATTGGCTATGGCAACTTCAGTAAAGTGATATGAGGAATGGAATGCATAGTGAGCTTGGAAACGGCTTGTGTCTCACGAATAAGCCAGAATCAAACTGTCAAACTTTGCATAGGGCAATTTTTATGTAAGTGTGTGCCGAGCATATGAACTCACGCCAGCTGCTCCGAGTAGGAGGTTACAGGTAGTTTCAAATAGTTATTTCCTTTTTTTCTGAAATATCGGAAGGCCCGCAGGAAAAACTGGACATATGTTATTGTTACTCTATCCATCCCCAACAACTCTCAGAAGATCTTTTTTTCGGGACGTGTCCTCCCCCGGGGGTCGTCTGTAGTCAGTGAAAACTAGCTGCAACCGAGCCGACGGGAATTCAGCACTGAGGTGTTCGTAGAAAACGTTCTCAGTACGTGAGGATACCACTCGACATGGAGGTTCCCCAAAAACATTTTTTGGGAAACTATTTGATATTATATACCAGGCCGTCCAATAATTACTGTCCGAAAATTTTCAAAATTCTATAATTCTCCTTAGAAGTGTTATAATATCAGGCAAGTGTAACAGCCTTCTAGAAGGTTCTCCATAGTTCTACGCTAGGGGTATATAAGGCGCAGTCGCCGCGTCTAGCTACCAGTACAAGCTAAAATGGACCAAGGTCGAATTCGTACGTTTGTGTACTACGAGTGGCTGCTGGGCAACGACACGGGCACCGCGGTCGCCAACATCTGCAGAGCGTGCAAGGAGGATGCAGTGTCCCAACGCACAGTCAGCCGCTGGTTCAATCGTTGCGAGAGCGGCGACACGAGCCTCGAGCACAGGAAGCACAGCGGGAGGCCTTTTACGGTGGATGATGACGAAGTCCGTCGCTGTATCAAGGAGAAGCCGGAAGCCACCACCCGTGAACTGGCGACGACGCTCGGCTGCAGCAACTCCACCATCCACAATCAACTCAACTTACTCGGCTACCACAAAGTTCTGGCCCGTTGGATCCCCCCCCCCGTCTGACGGACGCCAACAAGCAGAGCCGCGTGGCCGTCTGCCAGTCCCTCCTCCTTCGTCCGCATCGCAAGGAGTTTCTCGAAGACCTGGTCACTGGGGATGAGAGCTGGGTCCTCTACGACAACGTCGCCCGCCGTGCCGTCTGGATCCCGCGCGGAGAAGAGCCGCCGACGACGCCGAAAGCCGACCTGCACCCGCTGAAGATCATGCTCTGCTGCTGGTGGGACACCAAGGGCATGCTGTACTTCGAGCTGCTCCCGCAAGGCAGGACGGTCACCGCCTCCATCTACACCGATCAGCTCGAGAAACTAGCCGCCGCCATCCGAGAAAAGCGTCCCTGACGGGCCTCGGTCCACCTGCTGCACGACAACGCGCGCCCCCACGTGGCGAAGGAGACCCAGCAGAAGTTGGCGACGCTCGGCTGGGAGACGGTTGCCCATCCGCCGTATTCCCCGGACCTCGCCCCCTCCGACTACCACTTGTTCCGCCCGCTGAAGCACCATTTGGATGGAAGAAAATTCACCAACTACGACAACCTCAAATCCGACATCGCGGACTTCGAGTCGCAGCCCCCGGAGTTCTGGGCGAAGGGCATCGGCGACCTGCCCAATCGATGGGCCACTGTTGTGGATAACTGTGGTGATTATATTATTGATTAGACTTGTTTTTCAATAAAGTTGAAAAAAATTAAAAATGGTGAATTTTTCGGACAAGAATTATTGGACAACCTGGTACTCGTATATATTAGGTATTTTTATCAGAAATTCCTGAACCTTACGCAGACCACCAATTTTATTGACTTTCTATAATAATGAAAGAAACTCCCTATTTATCCCATCTCTCGCAACATTCAGACCGCATTAGTGGACAAGGTCTTGCCATAGCTGATGTTTTCAGATTTTTGATCAGCTAGACTCTGGAGCTGTTTTAGTGCCAGAGGAAAAAGGCCGTGTTAACCTCCGTACCCTTTGTCTGAACAATCAGTGAACATTGTTACGCCATTTCGCCCATCGGATACTCCAGTTTTATTATCCTAGCCTCATCGCAGACATTTATCCTGTTCCATTCTTCTCCTTATATCAGTTTCATTTTATAAAACATAACATAAATTGGCTGATCCACAGAACATGAAGCACTCATCATCACCAGAGGATGTTGGAGAACGATATTCCAACGATGAGGTCTCCCGAATCGATGCTATATGGCTTACCTGTCATGCACCACAAGTTTTCGTAAAGTCTGTCAGAATGAGACTGTCCGCCACGCGGGCGGCTTGCGTATCGAGCGACCCTCGAAAAGGCGTTTTCTTGGAAAAGCCTCTCCACACCTGCAGACATCTAAGAGGGGTCTCATCCACTGTTTGTCTAATATCCTTCCACTCGACTTACAAGTTCGAAAAATGCCTCTTCGACGACCCCTCAACACGCAAGCAGACCGCGTGGGCGGACTGTCTCACTAGAATGAACTTTACGTTTCTTGTCTGAGATTTCACACGATTTGTTCAACAACATTGGAAGGTTGAGACGACCTGACATCTCTCATTGATCATTCGAATACACGGCATTTTTCAACTCTCAAATGTACACCCTAAATCTAGCTGACGCTTAACTACCGAAAACATTCTTTAACTTGAAGGGGCTTTGCTCCTCAATGCATGTGTTCAGGTAAGGCGGCCCTTTAGTAAATATCTCGGCGTAGTTAAAACATCTTACCCACAGAAGAAACTTGGTGGAATATTTTGACGACCTCCCTACGGTTTGTAAACACAAAGAATTTCTTTTTTAAGTGAAATTCCTTTTTAATTCTAATGAATTTTGTAACTGAGCTTTTAGAACGGAAGTACGACGGAAAGCCGGCTGGGAAAATGTGAAAAATTTGTGGATCGGTCGACGCGGCTGATCGCCCCGCCCACGTCATTTAACAGTTGTCCTATATTCGTTTCACCAGGGGAACAGTTGCCGAATTTCCGAACATTCTTTATTGCGAAAGATTCTGACATCCCTGCATGTGCATTGGCCCATTATATTTCTGAAGAGTTTTCGGTATAAGAAACAGAAAACAAAGTTACTCACCTAAGTACATATTTCGAAGCGCGAAACCATTACCGACGTTTGGTTTGTCTCTTTGTCTGCAGTCTCCCGAAATACACCAAACAGGCGTACCTAAATTCTTAAGAGGTTACTTTGAACAGTTTTTCTCCGGTATTAGAGAGTTTTGTTGGGACTTCCGCTTATTAACCTCTACTTCGTGGATATAGTCACTCAAATCTTAAAAACTAGATTAAGCCCCTTATAGTAAACACTGTCTTTAAAGGTAGCGTATGCGAAAAAAATTGGCGCAGGTAGGCCTACCAGGATGTGATATATCGCCAAGAAGCCACACAAACACTCAAATTTTGAAGAAAAACTCGTTCGAAATTCCCAAAGCAATCAGCTTCTTTTTCTCATATCTGTCCGATGTGTCTTGTGTAATGCACAGATGTCAGAAATCGGGACGTCTAAAATGGTTTAGCACCTTTAACTTCTTACTTGTGGCTAACTATTTCTTTAGGCCTTCCCATAGTCAAGAGTTCTCCAAAATTAAGAAGCTTCCAATACGAATGTTTGTTCGCGAGAATTTCTCGAACTAAGGAATATAGAATTTTGGATTTCCAATGCCTATCGGGGCGCTTCTGTTTCTCGTGTAGATGATGGACCGGGAAAACGCCTTTTCAGTCCAAGGAGCAGCTTTCAAAAGGCTATAGAATTATGATTACTCAGCACTGAAGACTCAAGCTTTGCCAGCTATCCTCTGTTTCCGAGTGAAATTTATTTCCGTTCATCGCGTGCGTCTCCGCGCGTACGCTGCGTCTCCTTCTCCTCACACTTTCTCGCTGTCTATACCCTCGCTCCGCACAAGCGCGCGAGGGAACAGAGGATATCTTCACTTGATTCAAACCTTCGATTGAAAAAGAACAAATGTGGTTTTCTGTATGGACGCTGCCCTGTCCTAATGCGGAACATATGAGAATCAACCTCATGTTCCCATTCTGTTCTGGTATCTGGCCACTTTCGAATGTGTTTTTGCGCAGTTGCGGTCTATTGATGCGGTCTAATCTCTGCTTTACATATCTTTATTGATGTGTGGCCCGTGGGACTTCCGGAAGCCCCAACCCTGTATGTATTAATGTTTATATAGTCGCAGCCATTCAGTTAAGAACCAGATGTAAGCCGTTTTCGCCTCAACGTCATCCGGCTTGAATAAGGGGGCGTGCGGGTGTGGAAGCAGCTTTGAGTAGCAGCCGGAGCCGGCGGAGATCCCTCCGGGCGATCGTTGTTCTTGTAAATATTCGGCTTCACAGAATCGCTAGCGTTCCTTTTGGCGCGCTATTACGGCTTCGCACTTTGCTGAGCTCTGTTTTCCGTGTTCGACGGGAGGGCCAGCGTACAACGCTGACTCCTCAGGAAATCAAATATCTTCCGTTGCTGCCTTCTAAAAAGAGTTGAAAATTTGCCGATATGTCACTCAATATGATTTCGTTTCTGAGCCCGACATTGCAACGAACAGGCTTGTTTGACTTTAGATTTTCTCTTTTATTTCTGATGACTGCATAATGAAATTATTCTCCATCAACACTAATTACTTAAAACCACTGCGATTTCAGGACTTGGTAGCTATATCTGTGTTCATCGTTATCCATTGACATGGAACCCTTGCATCACGATTACAGCATGGTGAGAAATGCTAAAGGATGTTTGCTGGGACAAAGCGTTCATCCACATTTTCCGAAAAAAGCTGTTTTCTTTCCGAGCCGCAATAATTTTAGCAGTCAACCATGCACACTGCATTATCTAGTAGACCTTGTGGTCACAAAGCAACACCCGCATGTGACCAAATAAGCACCACTAAGCAGGATATTTCAATTTCTGTTTGCTCTGATCTGTTTTTTTTTTCATTGAAAGATTATTTCATTGACCGCCGATCCATGAAAGAAAGACTGAAGTGCACCGGAAAACAAAACACTCGCCACAGCGACGCTGTGTCGCGCTAGAGTGGCCGTATTCATTTAACTATTGGATCCTCCCGGGGGGGGGTTCAAAGTCTTCAAATGGGAAAAGATTTGTAAGTCACATTAGAGGCAGTGTTCACGATAAAAATCGCTTCTCTGTTTTTTCGCCTATTTCGAAAACGGTCCCATGCTGATTCCAATGATGTCCCTGGAATCGTACAAGACCCCCTGGAAACGGAGTTATGGCCGCTCGAAATTCAGCAAGGGAACAATTGTGGACGAGTTGTCCAAGGCTTGTAACTCCCGTTTTTTGCAGCCGATGTGTGCGAGCTGACCTGAGTAAAGAGAGAAGTTGAGAATGAAGGTAAAAACGGGGCCTTCTATCGGAAACCATCGCGTATCTAACCACGAATTCAGGGCAACTGTTATTGGACGTGGGCGGAGTGGCCCAATGGGTTGGCTGGCCCACGAAATTTTCACCCACTTACCGGCCGTTTTTCGTCGCACTTCCGTTTTGAATCTTCTTAGAGGGACCCAAAGCTTATGTTTTAGCCCAAAAAAACGTACAACTTTTTCTTCGTGAACACTGCCTTCAAAGGCAGCAGACCCGCTCGAAAAAGTTGTTGAGATAACTACGTTTCTGAAGTCGCATGGCTCCTAGTAGACTGCTCACGCCGTTGGAAGCGTCAAAAGCGAGCCAAAACTACTAAATTTCAGGAATGCAAATCAAAAAATTTCTGCAACCCCGCCCCAAAATACAAACTCGTTCAAATTGATAGTGCTAATACGGTAACTTTGGCTGGTTTTTATGCTTCCAACGAGGTGAAAGTTCCAGTACACGCTACAGGAGTATATCGGTATGATAACAAAATAACCGTTATTCCTCTATTTGCGCATAGTTTTCGTTTGTTTTTTTTTGTCAGTTCCTAATACAACCAGCTCCAAACCTGTGATTTATGTCATAATAATCGATACCATTTTTTAGCGTGTCTGCTGCCTTTAAAAGAAATCGTTCATACTGACGTTCTTGGAGTCCAGTTGTGTTTCGCGGACAACGGCTGTTGAATCACTCAATACGATCATAATCGTGCCGATACCAAGTGGTCTTGGTCCTGGCACGATCCACTCTTTTCCCAGCACGATTATCATCATGCCGTGCGACGTAACAGCCGTGGTCCGCAACTGCGAGGCGATATTTGGCTCCGAGAAAGACAGTACCTAGTTATAAATTGTGCCGCGCAATATGTGAGAAAAAAGAAAATCCTGCGTTGTGGCCGGACTGCGCCGTGCGCAGTGCGCTCGAATGCGCCCGCCTTATCGATTTGCATACAGCCAATCACCATGAACGGGACAGTGCGGCGCAGAACCTTTAATGACAAGATAGAAGGCTCAGTTTGGCCTTCGGCCGACTGTTACGAGGACCTTAAGGCACTTACCGATTTTCGTGTTTGACCATTTGCTTGGGCTCGTATGAGAACGCAGGGCGAAGTTTGTTGGATCATCAACGTAATATTGTGAAGGCATAGAAGGTCGAATGTCTCCACTCTCGTTTAACGATTCGCAACCTCATTCAGTGTCTGGCACAACTAGCTGTCAGCTATCGTATAATGAAGGGATATGCATCCCTCCAACAGAAAAGCCAGCCCATGTGCGACTCCTCATCACCTAAAACTCTACACAACTTTGTTAGAGTTAAGCTCTTGCTGTGATAGTCATTGCATGGGTAAAAGGCGTGCCGCAGCCTACTATTTCCATTTTTCAGTGGCCCGGGGTGCACGATCGCTGGAGAACTCATGGAGCCACACAAGCGTCTCACATAAGCAGGAGGAAAGGAAGGCGCGCAGTTTCTACGGACTGGTCACTGTGCCATACTAACCCCGGTTGGGGTTTCAGTTCAAACGTTTACTTCGAATTTTTTACTCCCACTCTTACATTTCTCATTTCGAAACATTTTCTTGTATAATCGTGGTTCGAAACTTTAATTTTCGTATGTCTCAACCGCTTGTAGGGCAGTGGCAAGGTGCGCAACTGTCATACGAGTTCGAGTGTTCGATCCTCTTCCCAGGCCAACCAAGCCTTGTATCCCTCCGGGGTCGGCTAATTGGACCGAGACTTGTCTGCGAGGATAGGAAAACTTACCTAGACATCGACTGGTTCCCACAAGTCATTGTATAAGCCCACTACGCATCCAAAAGCCTCTAGGATTATGCATGGATGTGGATTGTGTAGGGCGTATCCAGAGGATTGATAAACGCCTAGAACTTTATCCCTTATCCTTTACGTCCCCACCTCACAATTCAACATCGCATATTCTCGGACTGTTGCAATCCAGCCACGAAATGGGACACCATTTTAAGCAGGTGTTACTGCTGTTTCAAAATTTTCGCCGCATTTCTTACTGCCTTTCGGAAAAGGTGCTAACGTTCTACTTTGCATTCATTATTCATAGCCTTTTCAGGCGTATTAAGTTTCACCTGACAGGCGACGGGGCTGAACGTTTGTTTTGTTCGTCTGAAGAGCGCGTTTCATTAAAAAAAATCGAGTTCTGTAATTGAACTTTTCTTTGACGAGGTTATACGTAAGTCTGCAGGTGCTTGAATTCAGTAGCTCCACTTTCTTTTCTCAGTGATACACTGTCCTTGATCTGTGACTAGAAGTTTTCTTGTTTGCCTTTGGTATGACCTGGTGGTCTTGTGATCTGCGAATTTTGCTAGCCGTTTTAACCGAAGGATCAGGTAATTGTTAGGGTCAGTATAACTAGCGGAACCAGTATGACTAACGTTCACTCATAGGGTAATTAGGCGCAATGAACCGACTAGGTCCCAGATTGGTGATAATAAAGAGGTGAGCAGAAGTTGCAACAAAGCTCTTTTAATATAAAAAACAGTTTTTTTTTTGGAATCTGATTTGTACGCAGAGTCGTATCGATATCTTCACCTCTTCACCTTCACAGTATCTTTGAGAAGGTTTGGCGCAGGAATGAAACTCCTGTTATCTAGTTCGTACGTGCATCGTTGGCTGTTCCTCTGTTTTCTATCTTGAAAACGTTCCCATGCTGGTTCCGATGATGTCTCTGGAATTGTACAAGACTCCCTGGGAACGGAGTTATGAGGGCAGATTCATCATTGCATCAACCGCGGGTTTGTGGATTTGGGTTGGATTTTGCACCAGTATTAGCGCTCGTGTGCACGAGCTAAACCCAACCCAAATCGACAAACCCATGCCAAACGCAATGATGAATCCGGCTTATGGTCTCTCAAAATTGAGCTGGGGAAGCATGGTGGACGAGCTGTCCGACACTCGTTACTTCCTTGTTTCGCAGCCAATGTAAGCGAGCTGACTTGAGTAAAGAGAGAAGTTGAGAATGAAGGAAAGAATGTGGCTATTAGTCGGAAGCTATCGCCTGTCTCACGATCTCTAGTTTTCATTTGTTCCCGTTTAAAGGCGGGCATTGCGCTTTTGGAGTTTGTCTTTTGCTCAAAGTGGCAACTTCGCGCTCTTTTTGGGCTCTTCCTGACTCATTTTCGTGCGTTTTTTCGACGTTAGCGTTGCAGAGTGTGCCCCTCCACTACCCATTCCCAATGGAAACAGAAACACATTTTTCTCCATAACCACTGCCTATAAGGGCAGCAAACTAGCTTTTAAACGCGTGCTGGGCCACTCCTACCGTCAGCGATGTCTGAGGGTGGTGCAATGAGTACAATAAGTAAAACACATCCATCGACGACGGTGAAATTGACCCAGAACCCCTGTTCTGGAGGAAGACGCAAAAACAGGGGGTGGGCGGATTCCGGGGGGGGGGGGTAACTTCTCAATCATGTAGCGTCGTTGTAGGTCGTTTTTGACGCTTCAAAATGTGTGGACGTTGTGTTCGGTGCCTTACCATTCTATTTTTGTAGCTATCTCAATCACGTTTTCGAGCGTGTATGCTTCCTTTAAATACAACCTGCTGCAGAGCGCTCACTCCTTCAACCGAGCCTAAATACGGTCGGAGTCGCACTTTCCGTCACTGGACTATACGAGCTTTCAACCCGTCTCTTGATCTGTGCTGTTTATTGCACGCAGCTTTCTTGATCTGTGCTGTTTATTGCACGCAGCTTGGGCCAGCTTCCACGGGTTCAAGTTCTATCGGCACTGCAGTGCATCGCATACTCAACTAATTTCGCGGTAATCTTATTACCCAAAGGGTCTCAAGCAGCGATGACTTGCCCATCAGCCCAATTGGTAATGAGCCACTAATCTTCTTATATGAATTAACATTTCACTGGAAAGGAATCGTCTAGGACGCTCGCTATACTTACGAAAACAAAGTATTTCCTGAGCATACGTTGTCTTTTTATAATGACAAGGTGTGCATAGCTTTACCCGGATCACGCTGTTCGCAGTTATATATCCTCTATAGAATCGAAATTCTCATCACTCATGACCTGTGTGGCCCTCGCGTTGCTGCTGCCTCCGTGTGTCCTCCGCTCTCTTGTTCTCTCTAACCTAAGAAACGACTGAAGTTCCGCTCTTTTTTCTGCAGTCTAAGCAGAACTGTGAGAGTTGACCTCCTCGAGCTGATCACGCCAGCACTGTGGACGGATAGCGGCGAACAGAGGGCTCGCCGAGCAGATCAGAGGTGATTTCGTCGATCGTGGCCATTCAGGATGAAATTCTACTTTCCAGGATCAAATTCAGACTTGAAATTCGCATTTGATCTTTATAGTTGGGCTCGGTTCCTCTACACAGGGTTACAGGAGTTCAATGGTGGGTGACCATGGTTAATTTTCGTTATCAAATATAACGTTTTTTTCGGATTTTAGGAAAGAATAAGGTAGGCTACGTTGAGCATAATGACTATTACCTATGGTAACTCCGTGCGACCTATCGCATGCAACTTCGTTAGAGGAAACGGAGCGAACCTAGAAAGATCAAATTAGATTTTTTCGTCAGAAACCGATTAAAAAAAATTGAATTTCTTTTGGAATCACCATTTTCTCGAAGTGACCTTCCCTTGTTAGACTCTCTTTTCCTTCTCGAAAAAAACGAAATTCTGCGAACCTGTGTAGTGCACCTTCTTGTGACAAAAAACTCGCTTTCACTGTGGGATTCCTGTCGGTTCATCCTCGGAAATTGTAGGTTTATAAACACCAAGTGATTGAGCTTACATTGCATTACCCAACAAGCTTTTTTTGGATCTACCCTACGAAGCAACCCCACCCCCCGACTCATTTTTGGATCGTTCACGCTAGAGAGGATCTAGGAGGCAAAAACACATCAAACGGAGTATGTATTTAATGTGATGACCATCGCAAAAGGTAAGAAACTAACGGAATATAAACTAAGACGAAGAAAACAAGGAAAAAGATTTGCCCTCCGCACCCTCCAAAATGGGCTCGACCTCTCAACCCTACCCCACTGCTATTAAAATATAGCGAATAAGCTAAAGAAGACTCTTCTCAAGAATTCCTAGAGAAAGAAACCAACAGCGTGGGCGGACAATCGCATTCGGACGCAGGTATCTGCGTTCGCACAGGGACACGAAAGGTCTATGAAACATCATCCTGAGCAGGTACCCGATCTCCTTCAAGAACAGCTGAAGCTCGGTAGATTAGATTTTTGGTTGTTCTGGGCCTTTAGGATTGATTAGACCCATCCATTCATCCATCTGATCCTATGCGAACGACGGGATAGTCTCTTGCTTTTTTGAGCTTTTCCCATTTTCCGTCCCCTGCCTGCCATTTTTCGAATGTCCACAGCATACAAATGAGGCTATGTGTTCTTCATTTTCTTTCCCATCAAATGATTTTTCTCACTGAAGACGGGAATCCGCTAAAATAGTCCATCAAATCTCTTTCTGGTCACTTTAATCGTGCAGAGGTAATTTCTCATTGCAGCAGCTCCATGCCGTAAGCATGAAATTCGGCTCTTGCGGGCTCGCTTCGGGCCGTCCATCTGTCCCGGAGTTACCATTCCCGATGTACACAAAATACCAGTTTTTTTCAATAAGTTTTGTTGTTCGATAAGAAAAACACAATTTTTTGGTTCAAAATACACTTTGTTATTCAGTGTAATCTCCCTGAATATTAATACACTTGAAAATATCAAAACAAACATTTTAATCCCTAAAAATGCAAGACTCCTCCATAGTGATGACTCGACGCACAAAATCCACGTTATCCTTTCTAAAACGCTCCAGATGTAGCTGAGAAAGTCGCATTCGAATGTGTTTTTGTTCCATTGTTAGCGAATACGGCACCCATTGTGCACACAGCTTGCTAAAACCCAAAATTTCACTTAAAATATGGCTCACGCTGCCTAATGAGATGTGTAGAAACTCTACTAAATCTCTCTCAGTCAATCGACGATCTTCCAAACCCATATCCTGTATTTTGGCTATGATTTCTGGGGTTGATGCGCTTTTTGGACTTCCTTCACGTGGATCGTCTTCAAGGTTTGTACGACCACGTTTAAATTCAGCAACCCATCTTTCTACTCTTCTAATTGTAAGTAAACAATCGTTATACACTTTCAAATATAGTTCGTGAATTTTTTCCGGTGTTACACCTTTTAAAAATAAGAATTTTATCTTTGCAAGATATTCAATTTTCTCCATGGCTGTGACACGGCGACACTAAATGGCTTGTAAACAAAGACTGAATTGATAGATTGAAAAGAAGCTTAACATACGTTCATATGAAGAGTGTACCAACAAAACTATGACAACATTTTGGGTTATGTTCTGACACCGAGGTCAACTCTTCCAAATAAGCGAAAGCAACCACGGGCCCGACCCCTAAATCACTGTCGCGTGTTACGCCCCTTTTCTTGATAGTGGCCGGATAGACGAGAGATTTCCAGCCGCGTCTTCTATCTTCACCCCCTACCGGGTTGTCTCTTCATACAACTTCGATCTCTCACAGCGATGGCGAATGCATTGATATACAAGCCTGGGACACTTAGCCACCGAAATTTCGCTCTCGAATTATAGTAGGCATTTCTCAAGGATCATAACTCCGTTTGAAGTAGCCGTTGAACAATTCAAGAGATATCTTTGCGATCAGCGATTCTTCCAGGATGGGTCTAAAATCTGGAAAATAACTTTTGGGTGGCCTGTGCCTTATAGCTAGAAGGGGATCCGGAAAACCTTCTAGGATTACTTCCAGAAAGGGTGCCTAGCGTTATTTCCCTAATGTTCCGGTTCTAGCTATCTGTCAAAACTTGTCTGAAAGCGACAACAGAAAACACTGCAAAAACCCCAGGGATTTTAGTTTTCCAACAAGTTTCAAAATCCGAACAGATCTGGAATAACGCTACGCATACATTCAGAAATAGTCTAAGCCTCTGTTAACTCAATTATTGGAAATACTGTTATCGGAGAACAATTTTTTCAGTCCTGTAGAGCAGTAAATGGTCTTTCTAGTAAGCGGTTTATTTATGTTGTTAATTAATGCACTAGTAATCATTAAATAAAGACAAGTTTTCCTTATGGAGAGATCAAAAGCTCCAATTCCTTCTGTTGACCTGTGTAGCAGAGCACACTCCCTTGTTCCGAATGGTTTGCATCTGACTCGCGATTTCGTCGATACGTTCTTTCCTTACGGTGATGCTGTTCGCCCGTTCGTGAATACGCCAGCAATATCTATGTTCGGACCTTAATTAGATATTTCAGATGGAGTCAGGTGTACTGCCGCTCCGATGGTTCACAACTGACGATAACGCTTTCCGTAATCCTCGAACACATGCAACTCTGATGATCCTGCGACGATGCAAGACACTCGAGTGTATATTACGGTACGCATACAGTCTTTCTTTCGGGACGTTCATTTTCTCGTAATTTTATCTTTTCATCGATAAAGACAGATTAGGTGAGAGTTGCTCAGCTTGAATTTTATACAATTCTCTTCCTCTAAGTAATGTAATATGTTATTCGTTGATTGACTTACTTGACTTAATCGGTTGGCTTTCGCCTGACGCGGTCATTCCGCATCTTCACCGAGGTGTGCCGTCCTAGTAGTCAGCCGTGTCCATTTTTCACGGTCTTCAGCCACAATTTGAACACATTCCATCCAGCTGTCACTATTCCATTTCCTGCGAAACGAAACATCGCGCCTGAACTGTCTTTCGATGCCGAGTGACTTTAAATCCTCTTTAACCACATCCGTCCAGAACTTTCGCCTACGCCCAGGTGGCCGTTTCCAGACAGGATTTGGAAGCATTTTTAAAGCGTGTTGTACGAGACGATCCGGCGTTCTTCTTAGTATGTGCCCGAGCAGTCGAAGTCGACTTTCCATTGCTGCTTGAGATGGCGTCAGGAGATGCTGGCACCTCCCTCGTGTCAAGCGTTGATGTACTGCGTCGATTTCGCTTGTAAAGGTCTTCGTTATGGCATACACGCGGCCAGAAATATCCAAGCAAACGCCTAAAGCTTCCTCTCCGTGCAATCCAACCTTTCCATCTGCGTTTTCGGTGCTGCCCACGTCTCCGATCCGTACATCATAATAGGGCGAATAGCGGATAGGTAGACGCGCAACTTGACTTCCTTCGCGATGGTGGTAGACCACAAACACTTGGTTAGAGAATTGAATGCAGACGTAGCTTTCGCACATCGTTGTCGAATATCCGCTGCATAACTACCATCGTTCTTCAGCAAACAGCCCAAATAACAGAAATCGTCCACCAGTTCGATACGTTGTCCGTCCACACAAACTCCAGTTGAAGGCCTCTGAGAGACCCACATCTGCTTGCATTTGTCGGGACGAAGACAGAAGTCCATAGGCTGCGGCTTACTTCGAAACGAGGGTCACAATCCTTTCCAGTTTTGCGTTGTTTTCAGCGAATAACACAATGTCGTCGGCGTACTCCAGGTCGACAAGGGAGCGTCCTGATGGTGTTAGGATCACATCCGCAGGAAACTGTTCTGCAACTCTACGCATGATGTCATCAACGGCGAAGTTGAAAGAAAAGGTCCTGCAACGGCTCCTTGCCTTACTCCTGTTTTCACCTCAAAAGCTGACGTAAATCCGACAGGTGTACGAACTGCTGCTGTTGTTCCTTTGTTCATGTCCTCGATTAACCGAACATACTTTTCCGGGACTCCATCTGCTCGCAGAGCATTGAGCAATCGATCACGATGAGGAGAGTCGAACGCGGCTTCAAAGTCCAAAAAAGCAAGCTGTAATGGCTTCGAAAACCGCTGCCACGATTCAATTACTCTTCTCACGACGAACACTTGGTCGATGGTCGATCTTCCAGGTCTAAAAACCGGCTTGCTCATCTCTGGTCGTTCCTTCACGATGTTTGATAAGTCGCTCGAGAATGATACGTTCTAAAACCTTGTACATGACACGAAGTAGAGAGATTCCTCTGTAGTTCTTAGGATCCGTGACGGATAGCTTCTTGTGAAGAGGTACGATGATCGCATGTCTCCACGAATCGGGTATCCTTTCGCTCATCCATATGGCACGGATGGTGTTGGTCATTTCACGAATCCCAGACGGAGGAAGAGCTTTCAGCATTTCAGCAGTGATGTTGTCATCTCCACCTGCCTTTCCATTCTTCATTTTCCGGACACAATCCAAAACTTCAGACTCAGTCGGCGGTTCCTCACTGACATCGTAATGTGCTCTCTGAACATGCGGGAGCTCAGGTACTGATGGCGCTGGACGAATCAGTAGTGAACTGAAGTAATCCTTCCATATTGGCAGCGTCACATCACCAACTGCAACTCCATTGGTGAGTGTTCAGGACAGGAGAACATCTCTTCATCTTCCCGCTATACTGTCGCAGCAACGTGTAGGCTTTCTTCGGATTCTTCTCCTCCCAAGCCTTCTCGAACTCCTTAGCTCTACACGTCCACTCTCGTTCGCGGTCACTTTGAAGCTGCCGACGCAACTTCCTCCTCAGACGCTTCTCCTCCACGAAGTTTCCTGCAGTTCGGAGAGCACATACTCTGTTGTAGGTAGATGTTGTTTCTTCTGAGACGTAGGCGAACTTCTTCTTAGGCTGTACAACCGGGAGTGCCTCTTTCGAAGCGTCCTGGATGCACTTGACAAAAGAATCCGCGTCGCAAAGTTTCTTCTTAGTCCGTACTCCGATGTGAATAGAAACGCGTTGTCCGGAAATTCCTTCTGCACTCTTCATCTCTGAGACTTGTCACGTCAATCCTCTGGAGAGGCTGAGCCCCTCGCTTCCTCTTATGAATCCTCGCAGTGAAGTTCAACAGAACAGGACGGTGATCCGAATCGAATGCGACATCCCACACAGCTCTAGATCTTCGAATGTCCGATACTGGAATATTCCTCGTCAGGACATAGTCAAGCTGTAGTTTCAAAGTTGTCATCTTCCGCTTCCGCTGCTCTTCTGGAGATAGCCGGGTTGGTCCCTGCCACGTAAGCTGATGGCGGCGATGATTCCTCTTGAATGTCGATGCAATAATCAGACCACTGCGTTCACAAAAGTCGACAAGGCGGTAGCCATTGTCCGATGTTTGCTCCACTGGGTAGAACCATTTACCGAGTACTTCGGATTCCTGATCAAGTCCCATCTTCGCATTTGCGTCAATCCCCACGACAACAGCATGTTGACAAGGTATCCTGGCCAGCAACGTATTGAGTTCCTCATAAAACGCATCCTTCGAATTGTCTTCGGCGGTTTCAGTGGGCGCATGAGCACTCACTATCCACAGATTGAATCCTCTGTGATCCCGCAGTCGTACGAATGCATTCCGGCACGACGTTGAGCCAAACTCCTTGACCATACCATTGAAATCCTTCCTTACAGCTATTGCACAGCCTCCCACTCTCCTATCGTCAGCGTTACCGCAGTAGATGGTGTACTCTCCGACGCTGATGACGGGTCTATCCTTGAGGCGGGTTTCCTGCAAAGCAGCAAACGGTGCATGGAAATAGCTCAGAAGTCTGGATAGCGCAGTTTTTTGGATATCACTCGACAGCGATCGACAGTTCAGGGTGGCGAAATTGTGGCTTGTGGCCAAAGACTCCATGACTCCCTAGGTACGGATCCTAAGGTGTTATGGACCAGAGGCCTTAGTGTGCCGGACGGCGACACCTTTATGCAATGTGCGGGATACTTTCGCGATATAGTTGTGCACGCTATATCGCTCGAACGTTCCCTGTGTACACTCAAACGTCTGCTGGGTTCAGTAGAAGCAGGGGCACCAACGAGCAGGTACCAACAGACTTGTATACACACCCCCTATTCGTTGATTATGTGCCCCTATAGGCCTCCTTTCACTTGTTTCCTGGAATTCGAGATCGCTTTCCTGTTGCTGCAAACCACCTAACAAGGGAAGTACACAAAGCGTATGTCGGATCTGCGGAAACGAACTATATGGTCAGTACATATCTCTTGTGGCTCAATAGTAGAACTGTGCACTACCATGCCCCGAGCAGCTGGTTCCAAAAAGTTATGAGCGTTTTTGAAGCTTAGCGAAATAGTAAGAATACCCATCAGAAGTTTTTTGGGGTGTTTTGAAAAAAAAATCGGATTTCCCTAAGAACTTGTATGTAGGGTCTAGGGTGCTGAAAACGATTCAGGGGTTCGTTTGTCGAACTTTTGAGGTTTACTGTAGGTTACGGTACGTAATATGCCATTAAGGGGGCAAGATCTAACCTAATGGTTCAAAAAACTGCAAATAGACATCAAATTCGCATTTACCACCTCGAATGACCCCACATAGAACTTTTGGGTCAAATCTGAGACTTTGACCAAACTACCGTAAACCCGCCGCAATCTACTGCAAGCTGTCAAAAATCGATAAAACGTCAAATTCGTGTTGAGCTTTCCAAAAAATCCCCACAGAAACGATTTGAGGCTCATCTGTCAAAGAAATCCGGAAATCTCGAAAGTTGCGTTTCGCCAACGAAATTTCCTCCCGCTGGGATTCTTCTAGCCAATTATGCTGAAAACTTTGGAAAATCGACAGACAAACCTTAGAATCGTGATCAACGCTTCCAAAAAAAAACCCTGGAATAATTCGAAGTCAAATCTGAAATGTTCCTCAGAAGCGCTTTCAGAACCCGTAATGGATAAAGTAACCGCGCGATCGAAAATCTAAACCCTAATTGATAAAGTGACCCCCAACCAAAATTCCGTATAAGTCCAAAGCGCCATCAGTCTGCAGAAAGTTCGGAAAATGTGCTTTCACTCAAACTTTCCCTTGGTAGTTGTTTTGGGCGCTGAACACGATTATGAGGTCCGTTTCCGGATTTTTCAAAGACTAATGCGCGTTTCGGAAGGTACAAAAACCACAAAAAAGCGACCGTTTTAGTCTTATAACTTCTCGGAACCAGCGGCTTGGAACAAGGTACTGCGTACTTTTACTATAGATGCCCAAGAGATCATAGCAATACAATATGTTTCAGCGGATCCGACATACGCTTCGTATACTTTCCTTGTTAGAGTTTTCCTACTTTGGGCTCTCTATTTTGATCACCGTATCTGAAGGCTTGAAGGCAAAGTTCCGCTCAAAAAATTGTTACGATAGGGACGATAATGGGTCATACGGATATTGAATGCTCGAAAACGGTAAAAACGGTTAGCTTTGTTGATTCTAACGACGAGGGCGTTCTAGTACAGGTCGTGAGATCCATTAGCGTAGCTATTTTAGGCCTATGGTATCCTTTGTCGCTGTAATGAGCGACAGGCATGCAATCTCACACAAATCGTGACGGGACCCGCATCGCAGCAACGGCAACGGTCGTCGTAGGAACAGATGTCGCGTGTGGGTCGCAGCGACGTGTCGCGGAGGGCTGACATACTGCAACTGTGCCATACCCTGTTCCTACCACTGACAAAAAGGAAGGGAGCCGGTCGCTGTCGCTGTGCAGAGCGACGCGTTCAGCAGAGCAGACTTGCTACGAGATAACTCTTCCACTTCCAGCCAATACCAAGACAACCCACTATTTCTCTAATTGCATTCAGTTTTCGTAGTTTTCAATACTAGCAGCTCCAGAACTTCGATTACACTCGGCACGGGTCGCACTAATGCCTTGCCCTGCCTGTTGAGGATTGGCGCAAACTGGGTGCACGTACTGTCACATATAGCTCCGAGTCGCCGCCAATCGTTGGTAGGGAGCGCGAATTATCAGGGCGAACCCTGCCGACTGTATGTAATAAAACCAATATTGTTATTAAGCGTTTATGCTGCCTTTAACACTCAAAGGCACAGTCCAGCCTCAGAATCGATTTTTTTGTTCCTGCTTATCTTGGAGAAAATTTCACACTCATATCAATTGTGTCTCCAGAATCGCTCAGAACTCACTACGAACGGAGTTATGCCCAGAATTTTCACGTGAACGAGGTGCGCTGTGTGACACGCGTTCTCCTTTTGGGTGTCAAGCAGGGATGAGCAGACTAAAAATATGAAATTCCGGAATTCGGTTTTCGGGTTTCGGAACAAAAAAAAATCTCGGGTTTCCGAAATCGGGCGCGAAACGCCTGAAAATGAAACGCCGCCTGAAAATCGGAAATGCGGTTTTCTGAACGCAAACGCGGAAAAATTCAGAAATCTTCTAGTGTTTTCCTACGTTCCTGGTGACACGATATTTTCGCATTCCGCGGCATTTCTTCGGAACGCGAAACGCGGAATTCCGCTCATCCCTGGTGTCAAGCCGTCACCCTACGTTTTCAGGCATCTGTTGATACTTGAAAACGTAGGGTGATGTTCCCTGATGCGTCTGACTTGTGATATGGTTATGTAGAGCTGATGGATTTCGCTATTTGGTATTGGTGCGATATATCTCGAGATATATGAAGATATATGAATGATTTACGAACATATATCTCAAAATGAGATTTATGAATATATTCGAAGATTTATGAATATGAAATAGACTAATTTATAAATGGAAGAAATCATTTACCTTTTTTGTTCAATTAGGAGCGTCTGTAAAGGGAAGTGGAGAAAAACCCCCATGAACCGCCCTCCCCCGTATATATCAGGTCTACAAAGAAGTTTTGCCGGATTAACGAAGCATTACACAGCTAGATTATTCACTTGCGCAGCAAGTCATCTGAGGTAGCATGTTGGAACCCCATTAAAACTCTGCAAAAAAATTATTTGTTGTTCTGCTGAAGTGTAAACAACATGCTTCAATTCTGCTCTAACCATGTAAACTTGCGGCAAACAATGCTCCTTACCTTAACTGGAAGAAGAGGTCGGCTACTCGACATCGATTGTATATAGTGTTAAAACGAGGGCCAGCGTTCCACTAGAGCAAACAGTTTGTATGAATTTTTTTGAAGTTTAAAACAGCTTTGTAAAAAAGTCTAATAATTTTTAAAAGTTTCAGAAATGAAAAACGAGTTGCTCTATCTTATTGAAATCATCTCTCAAAACGTAACCGGTAACATTTGATGCCGTTGAGCCTCAAATTGAAGCTCAAGCCTGACAGTGCCGGCGACAAGTTGCTGAAAACTGTCAAGAAATCTTTAAAGACGTTTTATTGGGATGTTACAGCATTCCTGCTAGACAAACTGAACATTGCTTTTTTTGACAAGCTTTTGTGCCAGGAGAAAACTCATGACATGATCGAGCAGCTTTTAAAAAGATAAGAATAAGTCTTCGCTAGCAATTAATAACAGTTTGTATTGAATACATACTACCATATTCTCTAAATAAAGCCTAAAAGTTGCCGAAAGAACCCTCAAACATCAATTGTAGACCTGATACATACTTGGTTGTCCTAAGACCCAGTACTATAGATAGCAGAGGTGGAATCTGCCCGTCATGAGCTTTGTGAAATAGTGAACAGTGGTGTATGTATCAAGATTGTTCGAGACTTGGCTGATTGACAGGTGTCCGCAGTGGAAGCCTGAACAAGAATTTGCATTTGTTTTTGCTCTCGGCGGTCCCATTAATCTTCAGAGTTTTCACATCGGGATTTTTTCGATACTTCGCCCTCATCCACAGTCTAATCGTCAAAGAAGAGAGGTGGTGTATGGTAGGCAATACTTGGAGGGTTGACTAAAGAGTAAAGGTGCAGGGAGCACATCAAGTTCACAGAAATTTTCCAACCGTAAGTTTTGCGAAGTGAATGGAATAAGTCATAATTTCAATTCCCCAGGAGAACATTGAGAAGAGAAATATGCGAACAGATTTCGGACTGTATACCGAAAGTTTTTTAGTAGCAGTTTTTGGGTTCTAATCAGGAAAAATTGCAGAGCATTCCTTTGCTTCAAAGAGGTGTCGAATGTTTTCTGGTCGATTCTGGCACGCTCTCTCCTGATCCAGAATCAGATTTTGCTGATGTCGTCTGACAAGGAAACTACTATTAGCCAAAGTGGCCATCCTAAATCAAGTATACTATTCTAGAACCAATCTCGGACGTAAAGCCCGCGGACCAATTGCGGCCTTGCTTTCCTTGCCTTGAATGCAGGGTTCGCGATAAAAAGGGTTTTTGAGCTATCCTTACCAGATTGTAGATCTTGTAATTACAAAACCGAAAATAAATGGAAAAAATGAAAATTTGCGGGAAAAACGTCTAAAAAAACCTACTGGTGTCGTCGCCCCCCCCCTAAATTAACGAGATTTTCGTGAATGCTAGATCACCCGTACCTTTTTTTCCCTTGAAGTAGCCAGTAGTTGCTAAAAGTACTCAACGATTTCTTCAAAAAAAAATAGAAGACGGCAAAACAGGCTTTCATAGAAACCTCGATAATTGGCGGCGGAAGGACGCCAAGCAGAAATTGTTCCTGAGCGTTTTTTCTCCAATTTTTTGATTGTGTTCACTTTTGTGTAGTGCAGATATACCTTTCTACAAGGATAGCTCAACAACCGATTTTATCGAAAACCTTGCCTTCAAACCGGGTGCAAAAACCATTATTCTCACTTCTCTGATACACAATAGTAGCTTTTCTTGTCTTGAACGGATTGACTCAATTCATGCTCTCAACCGTCCCGATAAACTATGAAGAGTGTCTTGGCACAAATGAGGGCATCAAGACATATTCTTGAAAAGACAAACAGTCATAGGAAAGAAAAACACGGAAATCACTAGCGTATGTAGAAGTCAAGAAGTTAGTAGCACCTGTCACCACTGTGAGTCGTTATAGGAGCTATTTATGCAATTCAAGCAAGAAATGGGTCGGTTTTGCAAAGAAAAGCTACTTATGTTTGATGGGTGAAAGTTTCGGTAAATTTGAGAATAAAGGCACTGGTCGTGATCAGATATGCTTGTCTTCTTTTCCTCTCTAAACCCTTTCCTGCGTTTAGAGAAGTAGGACCTATAAGAAAAAATGGTCAAAAAACCGCTGTTTTGGGACAAATTTGAAGCCTGAACTTTCTTGTATTCTAATGCTGGACGAGCCCACTCCACATCATCGGCATCAGGGATGAGCGGATTTCCGATTTTTGATTTCCGATTTCCGATGGTTTTTGGCCTTCCGATTTCCGATTTCCAAAAAAAGCCTAAAAATGCGGAAGAAGTCGGAAATATCCACAAAATCAGTTTTTTTTTACACTTCGCCTTTCCAAGTTCCTAGGGGGTTATTTCGGACGCTGAACTCGAATTCGAGGTTTGGCTTCACTTTTTGCAAAGCCAGAGTTTATAGTATATGGGTTTTCGACGTGAGTTAACCACCACCTTCGAATGCGAGATTACCACCAACCCTACGCGAGTAAACCGTCAGGTCTGTGCGAGCTTACCAATTCTAAATTTCGATAGGAGGACATCAGGGACGCCGTAGAAAGCGTGCAGGACCCCAAAGAGATTGCGCAAAATGTGCGCGGGACCCCAGTGGAAGTGTGCAGGATCTGTGCCGGACTCTAGTGAGAGTGTGCAGGGCACGGGTGGGAGTATGCAGGATGTGTGCCGGACCACAGTGGAAGTGTGCAGGGTGTGAGCAGGACTTCTCCCAAAAGTTCTACACGCTCTCCACAACGTCCAGCGCGCCTCCTGTGAAGTCCTGCACATACCTTCCCCGACGTCCTGCATACTCCCACTCAAGTCCAGAACGGATTGCTCGACCTCCTGCACACTCCCAGTGAAGTCTTGGACACATTCCACGATGCTCTTCACACATTCCTTGACTTCTTGCGTACTCCCAGTGATCCCGCACACAATCTACACGCTCACTCGGGATCCCGCTCATCTGAACACTCCCACGGAGGTCCTGAAAACATCCTGCACACACCCTCTGAGATCATGCGCCACTGCGTCAGCGTCCTGAATGCTTTTCACTACGGCTTAAGTACTCTTCAGCAAAAGCAAGCGCAAGGAACACCCGTCATCGTGCCCGATCTCGCGTTAAAGGCATCGTACGCGCTGAAAACACTTCACCGTTTTTTGGATTTTAATCATAGGCTGGATACTCCTGAAAACGTAGCTAGAGTTTTTGGGTCACCAACGCATTACTGTGAAGATATGGGAGATCGTATGGGTCGAGCTCCGTCAAAAGAGTATCACCTATATCACCTGTCCTCCCGCTGATCATCGACAGTGTCGAGCGGGCGCCAGAAACGTCATTATTCGTCCCTATCGCGCGCCAAAGTTGGTCAGGAAATCCTACTCGCTCTAGGAACACGAAGACTCTCACTCCTTTCGTCAAGGCTCTTGGTGATTAAATCCGACCATCGTGTTGGAGGACGGTCAGTAATGCGCCTGAGGTCCCGCGGTACCATATCTGTTGCAGCTCTTGTCCAACGGTTATCCTCGAAAAGCATTACATGCCCGGCCCACCTGATCTTCGACGACTTAGCACATTCGACCGCGTCCCTGATTTTTGACCGTCTGCTTAGCTCGGAACTCCTAACTCCTCTAACTTGCGTGAAACGTGACAGTCCAAGCATACTTGGAGTGCCAAAAGACTATATACATGAAAATTGTTCAATAAAGAGGAATAAGCCCAAGTTTTTTTTGGTGGGCACAGTTAAGAAGGGGGTTAAAGAACTCGCTAAACGTATTTTCGATTTCCGATGGTTTTCGGCGTTACGATTTCCGAAATTTCAAAGGTCGTTCCGATTTCCGCGATTCAGAAAAAATTTCCGCTCATCCCTGATTGGCATCGATGATCTCTAATATCAAGAACATCAGAGGGGCTTGAAATTGAATTCCAACCAATAAACATTTGCTCATATAGTCAAAAACATTGACTGAACTGCTCGCTTTCATTGTTCAACTGTTTTCATTAGGTGGATTTGAATTTATTTCTTCCTCTGAGTGCTGATGATTTTTGACTGTTCGGCATGAGACTACGATCTTTTTGGGCGGCGCTGTGCACGTGTCCACGAACTGACATCTTTGGGCCTTAGAAACTCTAATTCTAGCCCGTTTTTCACCGCGCTACCTTCATAGTTTTGCAGCTATTTTCGATCTAAGCTGATTTTTTCAGTTTCTTCGATAACGTTTCTCATTGTGTCCACTGCCTTTAAAGGCAGTGTTCACGATAATCTTCAATTTTGAGATTAATGGGTAAATCGATTGTTTAGCCCCCGGGTAGAACTGAAATGACGACGAAATCGAGAAAAACGGACCAGAAGGGCACGAAATCCTCTACTCTCACCCCGCCTTTTTACTCTCACTGGAACTGTTTGTGGTGACAATGAAATGCTTCAAAATCCCGTGCTTCAAAATTCTCCACATACTGTTGCTCAATTCTTTGCTTCGGACCCTAACTAATACTGTTTTCCAGAAAAGGTTCTTCCATTTCCGATTAACCCCGTTTCTCACCGGTGACAACCACCGATAACATGTTCATACAACCGGACGACTAGTCCAGACCAGGAAATAGTCTAACCGAAGAAATAGCCTAGGCGTTTAAGTGCGTTTCTCGCCGTTTCTTCGTAATTTTGGCAACCCTTGCTGGGCAACGCATTGTTTTGAGTGGAAAACTCGGGAACGAAAATCATCGTGAACACTGCCTTTAAGTCGGTAAATCGGTGAATAATAAATTACCGAGTAATACCGGTAAGTACGGTAAATATGTAGGTAAATCGGTAAACAGTAAATGCACGCCCCCCTGACTCGTGCGCTCGTGTAGTCAACTCTAGGGCCGTATAGGGCCAATTGGAGCTCGATCAGTTTCTTCGACGTGGTTTTTGAACGCGGCCGCAGTCTTTTCGATTCCTTGTGGAAACTCGAAGGTAATTTTTATCGTGGACACTGCCTTCAGAGCCGGAGCTTCAATTTTTTTCATTAACGAACGTGCGATTTCCGTCACGTTACATGAAATGAAGTTTAAAATCTGTTGCTACCTCTCTACTACAATTATTTTTCTACATCGTGGGCCTATCTGTTCCGAAGAATGCGTGATTGGATACCATTTCGCGAGGATTCTCTACTTATTTGCGTTTTGGTTTTTATTTTTCTTCAAAATTCATTAATCGATACCTATTTTCTCTCTAGGAATTATTTTATTGAATTCTATTTGATAGATTATTTCGTTTTCTCAGTACAACCAAAGATTATCATGACCTCATGCGAAATGGTGACCTCCGATCGAGTGTATATTTCAGCCATCTCAACTCGTTAACGGATTCAGGAGGAGACCGCATCTTTAGTTGAGAATCAGTTTTATTTTTTGGCTGATCTACGAAGTTTGTACCTTTATTTACATATTATTATAATGGCGACGACATCACGTGTTTGCTAAAACGCCTTCATCAGGTGTTTGCTGAAACACCTTTTGCTGATTGATGCAACTGTCTGAGCACAAACAGGTGTGTGGTGGGAGCTTCAGTGAAGAGTCGTGGTATCCTTTTGTTTATAGCCAGCTCAGCCTCAATACTCAGACATTCACATTAATTTCCATCCCATGAAAAGAAGTTCTCATGAGTATCATGAAACCTGACCTTTACTTCCCCATTGTGCCCTTATTGTTAGAGCATGTGCGCCTTCAGATTGCTCAGATAATTTTCACTGACCGGTGGCTTCTTCTTGAGTTCTAAAGTTGTTCTGTCATTGTATTTCAAACTACTTCATTCTATCTGATTGATTTCTACCGCTTCTCATTTATTTTCTGAATTCTGAGTTTGATGATAAGTGTTTGATTTCCCAAGTAATCTATCAATTTCGTTAGTCGTTTCTATTTTTTCATCAATCAGCTGCTTCACTTCTCCACTTGAGCAACTTCTATCCATTCTTATTTCTGCGATCTAGTTCTTTTTTGATTTTTCCCTGACCCAACGGTCGTTAGAAACATACCGTCGGCACTGAACGCTCTGACCGTTTTAGTTCCCTCTTTGCGGCTTAGTTTGCGTTTCTTTTTCTCAGCGCGAGCCTGACCTCTTCCCAGCTTTCCGACCAATATTTTTCGTAAATAAGAGTTTTTATCTGCCCACAGATAAGACAGTAAATCTCATTAGCGATTTCTGCAGCAAAATCTTCCTCAATGTAAGAAGTTCTCTAATAGAGTGAGATTAGTTGCAGAGCAATTGAAAAACTGTTCAATCACTTGATTCCCCTTCTAGCTCTGTGCTTACCTTACATAGCAACGCTGGCATGTGCACATTCAGTGGGCACGTTTCGCACTGATACTTTGCGTCCCTCATTATGTGTTGGCGCAAACTCGGTGCACGTATGTTATAACATGGGTGATGGTCGTAATGTATTCCTACATCGGGAAACGTGGGAAGAGCGAAGCTCGCGATTGGGCGCAACACAGGGTAGCCCCGCCTTGCGTCCAATTACGCGTTTCGCTCCTCCCCCGTTTCTCGAGGAAGGAATATACTATGACCACCCTATAACCCTATAACATATGTGCACCGAGTTTGCGCCAACGCACAATAAGGAACGCATAGTATCAGTGCGATCTGCGCACACCATGTCTGCACAGCTAATAACACCGGCTGAGCGGGCGGAGAAGTAGGGTCGCCGGCTGAAGGGCAGGCTTATTTTGGGAGCGGAGCGTCTTACCGGCTGAGCGGGCGGGCATGCGTCTTACCGGCTGAGGGGCATGGCTTTACCGGGTCAGCGGGCGGACATAAATCCACGGCGGAGCATGTCACCGGCTGATCGGGCAGACATAGCATTACCGGCTGAGGGGCATGGCTTTACGGGCTAAGCGGGCAGACATTAATCAATGGCGGAGCATATCGCCGGCTGATCGGGCAGACACTAAAGCGAACCAGGCTCATGTCCGGCGCGGGCGAAACGGGCTTCGAGCGGATTCGGGTGTTGGCATTCGAACGGGTGGTCATCCACACTATTTGGATCATTGACCCCTCACCCCCTACCATTCGTTGTGACCGTGGGGACGCGACAGCGGGTCAGTTCATGATTTTTGAAGCGAGGTAAGGCTTGCCGCTTCAGAAATGAAACGCAAGCCTAGAACTTGCTGGGGAACAGGGAGAGCCTACTAGGGGCTTTATCTACACTTGCAGATCGATATCATTCACGTAGTAAGCAACTAATACCGGCAGAGCGGACCTCCATTTACCGGCTGAGGGGGCAGTCAATACGGGCTGAGGGGCAGCCATTTACCGGCTGAGGGGGCAGTGAACGCGGTGTGAGGGGGCCACAACTTGCCGGCTGAGCGCTCCACCATTTACTGGCTGAGGGGGCAGTGAATACCGGGGCTCGCCCGGGTACAATGTTTAGTCAGCCGGTATTGCCTGCCCCCTCAGCGGGCGTTACTGCCTGAGTGGCGTTTCTCCCAGGTATCTAATAATATAGCCTCGTACTCGTTATGGAGGCTTGCGTCGTCGCCATGTCCTATGAGGCTGATTGAGCATAGTACACTACATGAACATGCCCTGTGACAAAGAATTTATGAAATCCAGCATGAACAGTGCCATTTTTTCCATAGGTAGGTGAGCGCATGATCAGACTGTAATGTAATGAACATCGTTTACCAAGCTTCAGTGGTCTGACCTCATGAATATGTATCATCCATGTTCCACAGGTACCTATCAGCGAGTTCGATTTGGAACTCGACAGATATTCATTGGAGGAATCACACAATAGTTATCAAAATGAATTGCCTGTGAGCACAACCAAGATTATCATCCTCATTGTGATTTTTATTAGTATATTTAATATTGAAGGAACTCGTATGTATCATGGACGCTACAGATGATACACTTTACCGCAATGCTAAAAGGACGTGTTGCGGCTGCGGTCACACACTAAAACTATGGTGGAGGACGCCAGACTTCATTATCGATCGACAGCACAGCTGATTTTCTTTGTAAGTTATGGTTTTTCTTTTTTTTCTTGTTTGTTTCGGCATTATTTTTGTTTCTGACTGTTTAAATATTGCGAATAGGTGCCATTCTTACAAGGGGAGTGTTTAGAGTGGTAAACGCATCTGCCAAAACGACTAGTATCTCTAGTGGCTCAATAGTAAAACTGCGCTGTATCCCGCCCGAGCTGCAGGTTCCAAGAAGTTACGAGCCTAAAAAGGTCGTTTTTTGTGCTTATTGTACCCTCCGAAAAGGGCATTAATCTTTCGAAAATCCGCAAACGGACCTCATAAATGTGTTCAGCGCCCAAAACTAGCCCCCTGAGCAAAATTTTGGTGAAGGCACATTTTCCGTACTTTGTCTAGACTGGCAGCGTTTTGGACTTGTACGGGTTTTCGGTTGAGCGTTTTTCATACCGATTAGATGGCTCTGGATGCGTTCAAAATAAAAGCTGTAGATTTGACTTAAAATTCTCCCAGGGGCTTTTTGGGGCGCTGATCACGAGCCTTTGTTAGTCGATTTTTCAAAGTTTTCGGCTAATATCGTTCGAAGATTCCCAGCCGGGTAAAATTTTGAGGGAAAAACGCCACTTTTGAGATTTTCGGAATGTAACAGTAGAAATTGATGAAATTGTTCCTCTGGGGATTATTTGGAAAGCTGAACACGAATCTGGGGTCCGTCTATCGATTTTTTGCGAATTACGGTAGATTACGATGGGTATACGGTAGTTTGGTCAAAATCTCAGATTTCAATCAAAAGTTGTAGACGGGGGTTATTCGGGGTGGAGAATACGAATTTGACGTCCGTTTGTCGATTTTCAAAATACTGAGGTGGGTTTTGCCCCCTAAATGACATGTTACCTACCGTAGCCTACAGTAAAGCTCAAAATTTTGACAAATAGACTCCAGATGCGTGTTCGCCACCCTAAATTACCACTAAACACAAGTTCTGGGCTAAATCCGAAAGAATTTTTCAAAACTCAGAAAAAAATGCCTGATGCCTTTTCGCGAAGCTCGAAAAATGCTCATAACTTGTTCGAACCTGCAGCTCGGGGCGGGATACTGCACATTTTTACTATTGAGCCAGAAGAGATGCTGACGATACTGGTCGTTTTCGCAGATGCGTTTGCCACTCAAAACACTTTCCTTGTTAGTGCGTGAGGAAAATTAGCCGTTTGTTCGGGCTTGGAAGTGTTTTTTTTTTCAAAAATCTGTTTTGGAACCGAAAAAAAAGCGGCAAATTCCTCTCGCACACCAACAAAAGCCCCTATACGTAATATTATAAGAGTCAGAAATAAAAATAATGCCGAAGTAAACACAAAAAAAAAGAAACTCACCCAGAGAATCAGCTGTGCTGTCGATCGATAACGAAATTTGGCGTCTTTCACCGGAGTTTTAGCGTGTGACCATTACCGCACCATGTCCTTTTAACATTGCGGTAAACTGTACCTCCTGATCAAGACTCAAGCTTTCGTGAAGTTGCACACGTGTCAGTTCCGTCTACTGAGGAAGGGGAAGCGTTCTGGCACTTTCTCACATGTATAAGGCGCTCCTTGAAATCAAACGGTGGAGAAGAACATTCGACGTGAGCGATCGTGCTGATCATTGTGATCAGCTTGGCGATCAGAATGTTCATAACACACGATAATCTTTCTCCTGACAACCAACCCTAGATCCACGCCTAGGCATACTCGGTCCTACTCGTTAGGAGGCTACACCCTTGTTGAGCGGGTTTGATGAGGAAAACTTCGTACGCATTCAAAACTAGGTAAGGTGACCACATATACGCAAGAAAAGAGAAAGCAAAATCTAATGCCCTCAAAGACCTACAGACATTTTCTGGCCCGCTTTCACTAGTTCTTCGCAATCCTAGCTCTCCCAGAGCTTTTCTTCGTTTAGAATAAAAAATTCGTCATGGGAAGTTATTTGAATACTGCACTTATACCATGGATTGAAAATGAAAAGTGTAGAGAGGGTTCCGAAGATGAATGATGGAGATTGAAAACACACAAACGTACTTGCTGCAACCGCAGCTACTACATGCTAGACTTCGTCCACGCTGGCAGAAGCTGGAGCGCGCAAGTCTTCACAATTTTCAAGAAGATTTTGTGGGTAGGGCCTACAATAGGGATTGTGAGCACTCGACTCCTGCCGAGTATTCAGAACTTCTAGCACCGACGGAGACGTAACTGACCATGACCACACCCTGCGGGACCACACGATAGCGATCTGCAGAGAATGTAAAGGGAATGGTATACTTTATCGCTGTAATGAGCGACAGGCATGCAGCCTAGCACAAATCGCGGCGGGACCCGCATCGAAACAACGACATCGGCTGTCCTAGGAACATTTGTCGCGTGTGGGTCTCAGGCCCCGTCATAGTCGGCCGAAAGCTGGACTGCGCCGTCCTTTCCCGCCCGAAGTGATCCAGCGTAGTCCCTAGTATGTCAACTGTATGCAGGGGTGCGTTTCAAGAACGTTTCCACGGCAAAACGCGTCCGTGGAATCGTAGCCACGGCCACGTGGGCGCAACTTTCAGTTATGATTCGCATCCATGGAAAGCAGATTTGTCCATGGTGAGGTTGCTTCTCCTCCCACAGCGTCGTGGGAACGTTCTTGGAACGCACCCCAGATCGATTAGACGGGCGCACTCGAGCACGCTGTGGATGGCGCTGTCCGGCCACAACTGGAGGATTTCCCCACCTCAAAGAGCAATGTATTGCACACGTATCGACCGGTACTGACACGGACGGGACAGGACGCAGCGGGTGGGTGCACTCCGGACTCATCGGGGGATTTTTCCACCTGAGTGCGCAATGCATTGCATACGTATCGACCGTGGTGGCTGCAGCTTGTCGGCCGACTATGACGGGGGCCTTAGCGACGTGTCCCGGAGGGCTGACATACTACAAATGATCAGAAGCCTGTCGCTGCCACTGTCGCTGTGCAGCGCAGTGGTTAAAGGGAGGGAGTTCCGCGACAGGTAGTCCGCGACCGTGTGTCGCAGAACTATGCTACTATACCCCTATGCCGAAGGGAAGACCGAAGACGACTGAACTGCTTGAAACAAGGCATGTTTGAGAAAAGCCTAACAAGAAGAGACCCTCGGAAGGACTGTGACTGGAGGGGAGTGGATCGTCCAATCACAGTCCTTCGTTCTTCCTCCGCTTTCTTCACAGTTCGGACCAGGGATGAGCGGAGTTCTGCGTTTCGCGTTCCGAAACCTGCAGTTTCGCGCGTTTCCGGCATTCCGCGTTCCGCATATCGAAAACCGCAGAAAATGCCGCGAAATGGGAGAATATCGGGTCCTTCGGGACGTAAGAAAACATAATATGATATCTGAATTTTTCCGCGTTTCGCGTTCCGAAAACCGCATTTCCGCGCATTTTCAGGCGTTTCGCGCGCGATTTCCGAAACCCGAGAACAAATTTCTGTTCCGAAACCCGTAAACCGATTTCCGAACTTTCATATTTGTATTCCGCTCATCCCTGGTTCGGACTCATTGGAATCACCACCCACAGTGATGAGAAGATCGTGCGAAGTGAATTTCTGTGGAACAAGGATTTTCGAATCGCGCGCGAAACATAGAGTTCAGGAGTCTGATTACGCAATTGCACCACACGCTTTGGAAGAAACGACCAAAACTCACGTACCTTATTTTCTCTTTTACTAGTACTTACAGGCTATAAAACGAGAAATTCGCATGGTTCCTACGCGTGTTGGTGCGGAGCGGAGGTTAGAGGCAGTGAGAGAGATGAGGGCAGACGGAGGCGAGGGCATCGCGCGCGCCGCTCGCGCCTCGATTGATGTAAATTACGACGTTTTATAGAGGGTACACTATTATTTTTCAGATCCCTTTTTCAGGTGCACATCAAATAGACGGTGTACTTATGTATTTTCAGATTTGTTTTTTTTTTGGAATTTTTATATCGCTTGCACACTCGTTAATACTGACGTCCTTTTCTAAGCCGTAACACTGTATAAGTATCTGAATTTTCATTCTTCATCTTATTCTAGAGCGCACTACGAATAGAGGTGTACTTAAAAAACTTCAGAAAAAGGGTGTACTTCTAATTTTCAGTTCTCTCTTTTTGGTGTGCTGTAGTTCTCGGAGCCAAATTTTGCATCACGCTCCCGGCACGATTCATCTTTCTGCCAGCGCGATCATCACGTGTCGCGCTAAATTTGGCTTCGATAACGACAGTACTTCTACTAGAGATGTTCTTCAAATAGAGGTGTACTTGGAATAAAGTAAATACTGTGGGAAGCTATTTTTTTACAGCTGCATGAAGTCGCTACGGGGGAGGGGGGAGGCTGTGGTAAGAATGCTACTTTTATCTGCCTTAAGAATCTTGAAGAAGCTCCAGTTTTAGTGGTTGACCATACAAAAATTGCCTTTATTTTTTTAATGACCGGTCTCATAGGTACCATGTATTGGAGACTACAAATATTATTGGAAAAGACATTCACGGTTGAAAGCGAACGAAAGTTCCAACGATGATGAAAAACATGCCCTCGTGCAGACTTCGCCACGTATGTAATGTGTAATCACACTTTTGTGTAGCCACATCCACATTCACTCGATTACCGCAACGACTGTAGGCGAGCATTTTTTGTCAGTTGTGCGGAGAGCGACTCTCTTGCAAGCTGACTCGATTGCTGCTCTTTTGCAGTTGCTGGCTGGGTGCTCCACTATTGATTGTCAATGCGATGAAATTATCGGTGTTCTTTCGGTGTCGTTGTTTCCGTACTGAAGACTACTGTACTACTGTATTGGCTGCCGCGCTTTATTTATCCTGCTACTGACCCTGCTACTCACACAAAGGAGATAGGAAATTGTGCATCGTATGTGTCGCTGGTTAGCAGACGCGTTAAACATAGGGCCTGAATTATACTTCTACGACAATGGGTTGCTGTAGAACTTCTGTCATTCAAACCTGTCCTTCACTGACTGCTCTACGCGGTAAAGAGGATAGTGACAGCGACACCCTTCGAAGAATCTGCAGTACGTCAGCCCTCCACGACATCACCACGACACGAGAACGCACCGCGACTGTTTCTACGACGGTCGATGTTGTTGTTCCGATTCTGATCGAGTTGCAATGAATGTCGTTCATGACAGCAACAAAGTATGTCAATATACCCTAACAACGTCCTTCTAGCGATCAAATCGCCGTTACTAGCGATTTGCTATCGAGCCGGCCGACGAAATCACATCAGCTCGCGATCCGACCGGAACTGCAATGGATGCCCTCCTTCCAGCCGGAAAATTCACATTGTGGCCGGGATCATACTTCCAGCGACGAGCGACGCGGCGCAATGTTTACCACCAGTATCGACCGAAAATTGACATGCCTGCCATGCACTATCGCCGTCGCTGGTCGTGGGAAGTATGATCTCGGCCTGTCCTGCGATCAGCCCGACGACGCTTCTGCTACCCGTCATCCGCCCGCCATGCTCCTGCAGTGAGCCGGATGAGGATTCCAGCGCCATCGGTTTGACAGCTGTTGCTGTCGAACACAGTGTTTCTATCCCCGCACTCACCGTTCAGCAAATGATAACATCTGTCGACCTACTCCTTCGATTTAATTAAATCCAATTAAAAAACGGGCGAATATACAAGAACTCACTGGCGGTCCTGCTTCTTTTCTCAGGCTGGAGGTTACACCTGAAAGTTTCCCATTAGTGCTGCCGATGGTACGCCTGTTTCCACGTGGAAGATGAGCATCGATACGCGATCTATTCACCGGCAATGCACTTTCACGTCTCCTATTGTATCCATCTCCAATCATGTCGATATCAGTTTCATTTCAGGCCCAACAATTCCACATGAACATTTCCATTCCACTTCAGGATTATACACGAGAGATCCCGCACACTACCTCAGCTATATGTCGCTTGTACATAGTATTCATCAAAGTTCTTGTAGCCAAAACCCTTTGGCATACATAGATATGACAGTTCTTCATCGATATTCTTTATGTTTTCCGCTTTCATCGAAGCGGAGCAACATGTTTTCATAGAGGAAAGATTACAGTTTTTTTCGAGAAAAAATTCGTGACTATGAGTAAGGTTTAAATCTCATGCAAGTTCTGAATCATACAACCAACTCTCCCAGGAGTATCGCTGCATATGTACTAAGTCTATATTATGTTGCCTCTTACATTAACACCTTTGCCACCTGTCATTGAACCTACCTACTTCATCGAATGTAAAGCATCGCCTTGCTTCTGGTGATAACCGAGAACGGAAACTCTATAGAAACCTCTCAGAGATAAATCAAACCAGCCCTGTTTGCTCACATCCATTTAAAAACGGACAGCCGACGTCATTGTTGAATCAACATCGTTCCAAATCCTTTATGAGTATGTGGGAGGCCTAGTGAAAAGCTAAAGCTCCGACCGATGTTTAGTCTTTCAGATCTTTGGCTTCAGACATCCTTAGAGATATGATCGAAACACGAACAGAATTTCGCGCTGATTGGTATTCCTAACCACATGTGCAGGATGTACTTACATATGATTTGATACGGTGTGATGTTGATAACTCCTCATGTTCTTACTCTTGCATGGACTTGCAAGGTAAAATAACGACGAACAATGAGCTACATATTAGAAAGCCGTGCTGGAAACTTTCACGGCTTGCAAATGTTGTGCTGCACTTTAACCTTGTCTTAGTTGTTACGCCCCGAGCCTTCGGAGCGTTACCACGATCCATTACCCGGACACATTTTTGTTGGAGGATTACCGCAAATTTGGCTCGATCCCTGCTTTCATCTACTGGAATACCTCGCTAGATCTGAAAACCTCTTCTCTTCTTGCAGTTCGAATTGGCTACGTGAATCCTGTCAGTTGGAGAGCCAGATTCTCCCCTATGAGTGCGTGAATCGTCGGACCCGTCACATCACACCATCGATCCTAATTGCCTTTTTATGAGCCCTTCACTACTCTTGCTGGACTCGCACTTTTATCTTTTGATCATGCGCCCTTCTGAACGACGTGAGGTGCAGCGCTCGTATCATTACCTAAGATGAAGTTGTTTCCACGGCTTTGTTATCCGGAGCTTATGACATCTGTAGACTAATTGTAAGTACTGTTCAATTACAACGGATGCGCGACTTTCCCTCTCCAGCCTCCATCTGATCCGGTGACTAGAGCTTGCTACGTTGAACGCAGTATGCATCGGTCATCAATTCTTCCATATATGCCACTTAGGTCCCGTCTGAGCTGGCGTATAGGGCGAGTCACCCCCCCCCTCCCGCCCACTTTGTCGTCTGTGACGCAGCAAGACGTCTACGATTGGCTTGTCCCATCACATCACAATAGAAAGTGCAAAACGTTGCGAAATATGCTCCGTCACCTCCGAGTCACAACAGAAACAAGAAAACGTGATGAAATTTGGCTTCCAGGTAACAACAGCTGGCTACATTGCCTTCGATGTCACAACAGCAAAAAGCTGTGGGTTCCAGGTGACGACAACGAGTTCCTGAGCAGCCGAAACCCCCTTTTACTGTTTTCCGGATAGCGCCGTCCGACATGTGATATGGCTGCGATGTCATTTGAGGCCGCAGTGCGACATGGGATGAACGGCGGCGCGCTGCCGCTTCAACTTTGCGAGTAACTTGCTCTGTTGCTGCATGTCACCTAACACCCACACGCGCCGCGGCCGGCTCCGACACGCGACACGGTCAGCACCCCGACAAGGAGCATGTCCGCCGAGCATGCCGGGAGCCGCCAGCGGCTTGGCGGGGCTTTCAACCAGGTTTGGGGATATGTACCTGAAGTTTGGGTAGTTGAACCGACGACGCTATCGTCCCGCCTCGAGAATGCGTCATATACCTCTCTAGGGATAGAGCGCCCTGAGTTGAGTTACATAAGCGATAAAATAACGGATTCAAGTTACAAGTCAGTATTCTATGTCACGTGTAAGTCAACTCGCACCGCGCAAAATATTTTCTTTGTTGAAGGATACATGTAACTTGCTATGAAGATAAGCCGCAGTTGACTTGTTCAGAGTTCTTAATTCGCACGTAACTTCATCAAAAATTCCTGAGCTGAGGAGAATGCACACACGGCGCCCATATGCGCCCGGAGCCATATATTGTCAACGATTATCGACCGTGCGGTAGTAGGCCGGAGTCAGACAGACTGGGACGGCTTTTCGATCAACTGTGGCAGAGACTGTAACCACCGACCCCGACTTTCAGTTTCCCAAATAGTGAGTTTTCATTATTATGCCGCTGCCGATGCGTGTCGGGGTCGACGCACCATGTGCCTGTCACAGCAGTAGGCAGAGGCTGGGACTGGGTGCTTGTGCACTCTGAAAGGCAGTGCTCACGATCAGAAAATTGCCCTTATCTTGTCATAAACGCAAGCTAAGGGTCCCTCCGAGAGGATTAAGAAAGAAAAATGACCAGCCAGCATATGATTCACTCCGCCCACGTCCTATAACAGTTTTCCTGCGTTTGTTTCACCAGAGGAGCAGGCATTGAGTTCTGAGTATTCATAATCGCGAAAGGTTCTAACATCTTGGCGTGTACAATGGCCCATCTTATTGTTGAAGAACCCACGGTACGAAGAACAGTTACCTACCTAAGAGCTTCGGAGCGGGGCAAACCCTATTCGACTTCAGGTTCGACGCTTTGTCTGCAGTCTCCCGAAACACACCAGCGGGCATAATTGAATTTTTCAGAGATTCCTTTGAACAGTTTTCTTCGGTACTCGAGTGTTCTCTGAGAATTTTTCCTTTTTAACCTGTAGGCACTTAGTGGACTTACCCACTCAGAAACATCGAAAACTAGAATATGGTGTTTTATCGTGAACATTGCCTTCAAGAAACCATTGGAAAATCAACCTTGTTTGACTGTATCCATTCTCTATGCTGGTAGAGGATTTTTGATGGTGAACTTCAACAGAACACGGATGCAGGCGAACACAGAAAGATCCTCACCCAGCAGTCAGGCTACCGCATACGAATTTCCTATCGACTACAACCCACGCACTGATGGTTCAACCTCAATCAGATTTCCTCCCTCTACGTACTCCCAAATGAAAATAACTAAAGAAGGGGGAGGGGTGGAATCATTTTCCCTTCCCCTTATCTACTCCCTAATCAGTATCAGGTGGATCAGAAACAACTCCGGACGTTTTTGATCCCTATGCTCTAGGCGTTGCGCGTGCAGCTCAGCTGCGAGAGGCGGAGGTGTCGCTCCACAGGGTTAGACTCGATCTTTTGACAAGGCCTTTTGACCCCTGATAAGAATGGTACCAGATTTGGTGGGGAGCGTAAGAGTGCATATTTGAACATTATTTGTACAGGCCCAATGCAATATTATATATACGATATACAGCCCCACTGAGCGCTTGATTACTCTTGAAAACTCGATACTTTTCATTCTTCAATCCAATGGGCAAATCACAGTCGAGTGGCCTACTAAAAAAGACCAAGACGGAAGGGTGGAACTGGGTGGAACATGCTTGAGAGCGATTTCCCTACGCTTGCTTACTTCTTGCAGTCTGACAGTACTCCATGGCATTGCATTCGTTATTTAGTGATCTTCTCTAATCCTGACAGAGCTGTTGCACTACATTACCACATAAATGTAAGTTTTTTGGTTATTTGTGGCTTATCGCCCACGCTCATCTCCCCGCATACCAGATCAGGGATGGGGTAGTTCTTATAATGAAGAATCGCTTCACGGATTAGTGTTGCTTTCCTTGCATAGGTTCTTTACTATCCATAAAGTGAATTTCTCAGGATTTGCGTCCCAAATCTTTCTAAGCCTTGACGCCACTGAGCAAGCTAATCACGGTTTCTCACTTCATTGATCATCCTCAACAAGCCATTGCATTTTCAACATCTCCGTATATATTCATCAGAGGAGCTTTTTTGTTTTTGCCGTGATTCCGAATTGCCTGCACGTCTGTTGAATTGTTTACTCCTCTGAGAAGGAGCAACAACAAACAACTAACCTTGTAGAAATTCCCCAATTACACCGTAAAAACTCTTGCTCAACAAGACAGCAGTCTTTCTGGACTTTCTTCTGAATTCAACCGTTATTATCCCCTTCCGCAGCACTCTGCAGAAACCTCCACTATTCATTGACTGTTTTAAGACTAACAAGGCAGATTCTCTCAGTCAGCCTGGCCATTCCTGATGAAATGTACTATTTCTGAACCGTTTTGACGAATAAACCGCGCATGCTGTTCATAGTTGCCTGAAACCACTCTGACGACAGTTACAGGCGTTTTTTATGCCAGATTTGCGTACCTATTTTACCGTCCAAGCCAGCTTTTAAAATTCTGGAAATGGACCTCCTATTCGTGAACAGCGCCCAAAACAACCTCCCTGAGCGTAGTTGGGTGAAAGCACATTCTCCTACCTTTGCACAGGCTGATAACGTTTCGGACTTTACGGTTTTTCGGTTCAGCTTTTATTCGTATCAACTGCAGCGTTCTGGGAGCGTTTTGAATAAATGTTTCAGATTTTACTCAAAATCCTCCCAGAAGGTTATTCAGGGTGCTGAATATGAATTTGATGTTCATTTGTTGGTTTCCGAATTACTAAGATAGCTTTGGCATCCTAAATGGCATGGCACCTACGGTAACCTTTAACGAAATCAGAACTTTGACAAATGTTTACCAGATTCGTGTTCAGTACCCTAGTTCACCCCTAAATACAAGTTCTAGAAGAATCGAATTTTTTTTGAAAAAAAAACCAAATCTTCATGAGTGGCACTTGCCGCCGGGCTGTGAAAAACCCGCGCATAACTTTTTCAGAGTGTGTTCACGCAGCTGCGAAGAGCATTCTAATATTCTTAGTCCAAGTCGTTCTAAAAAAAAGTACTTTCCGAGAGGAATGACCGGGCTGACCAGAGGAGACCGCTCCCCACGACCAATCGTTTCAATGGGTTTTAACACCGCTATTCTCGTAGTGATTGAACCCTTAAAGGCACAGTTCAAGCTCAGGGACGAAATCTGAGATTTCCACATAATTGTGAAGTTCACCCACCCTATATAGCCCCTGCCAAATGCAAGCGCTCAATTCCTTCGAATAAGCGAGATATAGGGGAAGGCACCCTGGGGCGCCCATACCAGGAAGCCACTTTGGCGAGCCCCTTTCACGATCTTTCGAGCTCAACAGCGGCGAGATGAGAGATGATTTCCCAACAGTAGCCCCGTTCTTCACTTCATTCTCAGCCTCTCTCGCTATTCAGGTCGGCTCGCATACATAGGTTGCAAATTACGAAAGTTACGAGCTTCGAACAACTCGTCCACCATGCTTCCGTAGCACAATTCTTGAGGGGCCATACCTTCGTTCTTGGGGGGGTTCTGTACGATTCCAGCGGTATCTCTGGTATCAGCAAGGGACCGTCTTCAAGATAGGCAGAAAAACAGAAAAACGATTCTGAGGTTGGACTGTGCCTTTAAAAAACTGAATGCGCCTCTGGCCTGCCCACCTATGATATCAGTTTTTTATACTGTAAGGGTCTTTCAGCTACAATGGAAATGGATCTAATTTTCCTGGATGAAACGACAAAAATCGGGATTATGGCGTGGGTGAGCAGTGAGGACACGCGGTCTCTTACAAGGAAACTTTTATAAGTCATACTAACAATTCCAAATGAAATGTACTTTTCTGAAACCATTTTCGGACGTAAAGTCGAATATGCCCATCACACCTGCCTAGACTCACTCTGAAAGAGGTTATTAGCCTTTTTGATAAAAGGTAAGGGTACCCCAGTAGAATTTTTGGGGTGTTTTTAGAATTTGTTCCTGATTTTGCTAACAACGTGTATACAGGGGTAATCTGGGGCGCTGAACACGAATCTGGGGTTCGCTTGTCGAAATCTCAAGGCTTAATGTAGGTTACGGTAGGTAACATGCCATTTAGGAGGCTAAACCTACCCTAATAATTCGAGAATCGGCAAATGAACATCGAAATCGTATTCAGCACCCCAACCAACCCATACATACAAATTTTGAGTAAAATCTGAGACTTTGACCAAATTACCGCATACCCACCGCAATCTACCGTAAACTATCAAAAATCGATAAACCGACATCAGATTCGTGTTGAGCACTCCAAATAACTCCTGGAGGAACGATTTGAGCCCAAGCCGATTTGCCTTCATTTTTTTCTACCGATGGGAAGCTTAGAACGAATTTAGGCAAAAACTTTGGAAAAGTACAAATAAGCCTCAGATTCGTTATCAGCACCCTAAATAACCCCCCAAGGCAAGTTTCAAGTCAAGTCTGAAGTATATTTCTTCAACACTCTGAATCGAAAATCCGTACAAGTCTAAAACGCTGTCAGCCTGCAGAAGGTTTGGAAATGTGGTTTCACCCAAACTTTGCCTGGGGCTGCTCTGGGCGCTGAACACGATTATGAGGTCCGTTTCCGGATTTTCGTGAAACTAATGCGCTTTTTGGAGGGTACAAGAGGCAAGAGGCAAAATCAAAAAAAAAACTCTATAACTTTTTTCAGAGTGGCTCTAGGCAGCAGCTAAGAGCATATTCGGACTCCACGTCGGGAAATTATTCTAGAAAAGTACATTTCGATCAGAATGGCCAGTTTGGCTATTAGTAGTTACCTTGTGAGGTGTTGTACTGGTGTACGGTGTTCCTTGTTCTACAGGATTTGAAAAGACGACCAGGCATTGTTTTTCCATCTTCTAAATTCGGTAAATGTGCTGCTCGAGCCTTTCTCTTGTTCTGACAACGAAGCTTTCTCAGAGGAAGTGAAAACACTTTCTTGTGCCAATTTCATCCAGTTACATTGGTCACCTCTACACGCTGCGATCACCCTGTAGGTAATCGTCATCTTTGTCGCAATATTTTCCATTTCAACTTTCGTTGCTGACATTCGAGAAGAAAGTGGAATGTTTCTATGTATGGCATATCGAACCCTAATCGCTTATGGTGCATCTAATTGGAGAAAGATATGCAAAACAAGTTATTATGGGGAGGGAGAAGAAGGTTCCCCTTCATTTGTTCACCCTATAATTGTCATATAGCGTTGTTTGCAATTCGCCTGCAAACTTAGCTAGCAAGTGTAAACATTCAAGCGTAGTCGGAGGTTTGCAAAATGAAGTACGTAGGTAGAATGCCTTTGCTACGAGCAGAGAAAACTGTTAGAGAGTCTGGCCTAATCCAATAAATGAAAAAACTCTAGTATCAAGTTCTACCTGATGCAACGTACCTTAAAAATCCAAAGGAACAAAAGTGGACCTCATATTCGTGTTTAGCGCTCCAACCACCCCCCCCTTTGACTAAATTTTGATGTGTTCGGAGGAGTTATAAGCGACAAGTAGGAGAGCGGCGAACCTATGTACAGAGTCTCGCGGGGCGCTACCTCGTCCATCCTCTGCAGTCGCCGAAGGTAACGATCCTGAACGGGCAGAAGGTGCAGAGATTAGCCTCACAGGCGTGACTCTAGGATTCGTATTCTTTCTGCGGCAAAATTTTCTCATCTTGTGGAACGTTCATAATTTACCTTGAAATCACATCGTAAATCTCATCTGAACGTTCTGTAGCGCAGTATAACTTTGTTGTTGGGATCATTGACCAAAACACGGGGTTTGAAGGCAGCGTTCACGATGATCATCCTCGTTGACTTTCCACAGCGAAATGATTGTCGAGAAGGATCCTAGGCTCCCAGTGTCGAAATAACGGTAGAAAGTGAGCCAGGAGCGGCAAAAAACGGCTGCAAACAAGCGTTTTAGTGCCCCAGACACGCCTGGTGCCCCAGATCCGCCCCCTCGGAATGAACAAATGAAGACTCAGATTACAGGAATGATCAAGTCAAAAAAGTGCTGATAAGTGAGCTGATCGCTTCATTGCACTGATAGGTATAATCCTTCTAGCGGTCAATTCCTCCACGCTTAAAAATCAACATAAACAAGAGAGGGCCTATGCTTGCTCAAAAACGCGTCTTTCGTGTCCTTTTTAAGCATTCCTTGCTATATAGGGCACCAGACCTTTCGTAAACCATGGAGATATCGGAAGTGAAATTTATCGTGAACACTGCCTTTAGGATTGTGTTCCCCAGCAAAGTTGTCTCTTGCAATGTTGTAGTGTACGTAGATGGATTACATAACGAGGGTTGGTAGACATTTGTGGCTAATGATAGTCAAAACAGAGCTTCTGGCATTCAGCTGCGCGTAACTGTCGATCAAAAACCGATGGGTTCGACCCGAGCGGCAGCAGCTTGGGCATCTTTCATAGAAGCCGAATAGATACCTGGGCGATAGCATGCAATGGAGGAGAATCGATCGAGGAGCGCCGCTTGATCGATATTCCTCCATTGCATGCTGCTGCGCCTTTGCGCGGCGAGACTCTATTCGGCCTCATAGGGGTCGTTTATACTTCCACCGCTGAGCGGCGCGGCGAATTGCAGTCCTACTATATCGATTGTAGCGCGCCGCGCGATTAACATGACAGAATTGCCCTGCGCCGCGCCGCTAGGCGGTGGGAGTGTATACGGCCCCATATCCCTCAATTCAAGCGTGGCATGACCACCGGAACCGCGGCGGACCATAAGAGAAAGACGAATTACTTTCGGTGGGCCGAAGGTCGAAATTTATTTTTCTTGCTCACATTATTCCAGGAGGGATTTTGGGGCGCCTAACACAAATTTGAGGTCCGTTTTCGTTGTTTCGAGTTTTTAAGGTATGTAGGTTACATTAGGTAGAACGTCATTTTAGTGCGGCATCCAATCGTTTCGAGCCTATAACTTCTCCAAATATAGGGTTAGGCCGTAGTCGCTCACAGTTTTTACTACTCGTAGCTGATGTATTCTACCTATACACTTCTCTTTGCAGACCTCCGACTACGCTTGAATGGTTCCCTATGTACAGTTGACCGCAATGTTAAAAGGACATGGTGCGGTTGCGGACTTGCACAGAAACTACGGTAGAATCTGGCTTTTTCCCAGAATTCGTCATCGATCGGCTCCACAGCTGATATTCTCGTGAGCAGTGAGACGACGGTTGCGCCGATCGATGACGAAATCTGGCAAAGTGCCAGATTCTACCGTAATTTAGTGCGAGTCCGCAACCGCACCATGTCCTTTTAACATTGCGGTCAACTGTAAGTGGACAGGACAGTTGAGACCCAAGACTCCCATCCCCTGTAACCGTACGGTATGCAGCTCTGTCGACAGAGCAAAGGTCCTACCAATGTCGTGCACAGGATGCAGACAGAGGGAGGATCTCGTTCAATCGACGCCATTGTCCATGCCTCTTCGTATAATAAAGGCCATTATTAGGTTGCTGTAGAGCACACAGATCGATTATTAATTTTGGATCGTCCCATCATATACGGGGTCACAGCAGAAATGATAGTCACAGGACCGTTTTCGTTTCCTGTGCGAAATCCGTCTACATGGTTGCCGAGAGTGTTACAAGCTTTTCCGATGGCAACCTTTGTTGCTGAGCGTTGTCCTAGTTGTTAGAAAAATCTTGGCGCGTTGTGACAGTTGGATATTTACAGCTCCCAGTGAGAGAAGTCCGATTTTTCTTTGGAAACGACAATATTCTTTTGTGCTTTCTCTGTCTCCTCTCCGCCCGCCCCGGGTATGAAGTGGCACTCATATTATCTCATACCAGGCTCCCCGGTGTATGAGGATGGACTCGAACCTTTTCGTGACCCCACCCTTTCCTATTTCCACCTGTTAGGAACTGATTTGCGCTTTATAGGCACAATCTGATTATGGTAACTAGCCTTTTCAAACGGCAACACTCTAATTCTCAGACGAGACGAAGTTCTGGCGTTTCCGTCAACCTAATGTTGACTCTCAAGGAAGCGTTTGCGAGCGTTCTATGCTCAGTGAGTACCCAAACACAACCGGAACACAAGCACGGGCCCTGCGCTTTGAACCATTTCTCACTTCTACCACAGCAGAGAATGGGCACCTGAGACGACCGGAATGGGTCCCCTGGGTCTAATGGAAATGCAAGCAACCACCGTCTTGTCATGATACATTCATTCAGTCCTTATCTCTGAAAGGTGACCACGCGGAAAAGTATTTCGAATCCAGCAAGAAATCGACAAACGATCGCAGATCTGTAATTAGCACCCAAAACAACTAGAAAAAAGTTTTGAACAAAAGCCAAAACAATTTTTCTGAACATCCTTAAAATTGCCATTCTGGTACCCTTTCTCTCTTTGCAAGGCAATAAAAATGCCCATTTTTGAAAGCATCTGATGCGTCCAAGAAATTTTGCACACGGTTTATTGATACACATGGCTATACCTACAACATCCAGAACATTAATCTATAAATCACCGGGGTATAAGTACGACAAGCCCTCTCGTGCAAATTGGGGCGTCGACAACAGATTGATCCGCCCAACGTGAGTCACCGCTGGCCAACGCGCCGATATTTGTCGGGGCCGCGGCCTTTAGTTATGATCTGGTCGATGTCGAACTATTGAAGAGCTAGCGTTTTCGCGCTCTAGATAAAAGGGAAGTGAACGACGCACTTTCAAGGCAAGCTTTAAGTGACAAGAGTGCAGCCGGTTCAATTACCCTAGTTTGCGGAGCATTGGCCCCGCCCATCATCTGGAGGCCCTCTGCCCATCCGGTGGCGGCCTCAATGGAGACTGGCCGACCGCGACGCGTGGGTGCTGCGACCGCGACGCGTGTCCATGTCAAGTAGTTTTTAAGCTAGATGAAACAGTCTTGCAGGATATGAACTGCTGCTAAATGGGCCGCTAAACGCAACACATCAAAATGTCAACAGCCCGACAATAGGCGGACTTCGCTAGGCAACGGGCAGGTCTCTGGCTGACCATGCGTGCGATTTGAGATGTCAGCAGGGAGCGGTTTGTGAGATGACAACTTATCAACCTGTTGTCGACGCCCCAGTTTGATTGAGCTAATAAGTGGCAGTGTTCACAATAACTTTTATTCCCCTAATTCCCATAGAATACTGAAGCTCTTTTGCCCTATACATATCGCAACGAAGCTGTGAAAAGTCGTGAAAAGCGTCTTCTTAAAGGCAGCATACACGCTCAAAAATGATATCAATTTTATGGAATGGATCGAAGGCTTGAAGCTGCTAATGTTCACAGATAACGAAAAAAAAACGGAAAAAAATCAACTGAAATGAAGATAAAACGGTTCGTTCTATATTGGCCCAGATGTGGACGAGTTTTACCTCATTGGCTGAAATAGCGGAGCTAGCGACAAATTTGTTGGGATAACGACGCTAATGTACTCGTACTACCCTTTTTGGAACACTTACGACGTTAGAAGCGTAAAAAATGAGCCAATATGACCGTAATCGAGCATCGAACATTTGTATTGAGGGGCGGAGCCCGTATCGGTGGGCGGAGAAAGGATCGTTTTTTGACTCAATACGGCTCAAATACGGTCATTTCAACTCGTTTTCAACTCTTCCAACTTTGTGAGGGCTCTTCTAGGGTCCGTACGACCCCACTAATGTAGTTATCTCAACAACTTTTGCGAGCGTGTATGCTGCCTTTAAGCTGGAGTAGGACCATCCTTACTGCAGGTGACTTGTGCGCATGGTAGAACTGAGCTCTATGAAAGAATGATTTCTATCAGTCTAAACTGCTCCACTCGAAAATACCTAATTCTGTTGATTAATAAATGTTATCATCACGCCAAAGAGGAGGTGGGTGGGTGCACGTGGCGTGCCCGAGACACCACTGCGCTTGTTTGCAGCCGTTTTCCGTCATTTCAGGCACGTTTTCTGCTAGTTTTTCTTTGAGACTTTCCCCTCTAGTTTCTACTCGCGTAGCATTTCGTTGCCAGAAATTCATTATAATGAATCCGTTTACACGCAGCCTTTGGGATGAACCGGCTAATCTCTGCAGGAGACGTTGATTCGCATTCTCAGAGAGGCAATTTCTTCTGCACTCTATTTCCTATCTGAGAACTCGCTGGGTGTTGAGATTCTCACTATCCACTTGCGCAATTTCCTCATCAGAAAGCTCGTGTGGTCACATTCCGAGTTCTAATGCTCCTTCTGATTTCTGTTGAAGACGGTTCGGCTGCCGATCATTAGCTGAAAGCCCTAGGTAAGGTTGCGAGGGTTTGCCTAAAAGACCTAAGCTCCGTCCGATTGAAACTCTCCGCGCACGCAGTCGGAGTGCTTGTTGAGTGGCCGTCGCGCAAGCATTTTTTTGGACGAGTCCTCTCACGGCCGCAAACAGCTGGCTGGGCAACTATTCTTTATTTGTCTGATTTTCATGCTAATCGATTTACAAGTTCGAGAAGTGCCTTCACGACTGCAGCTCGACACGCTCAGCACCAGCGCGGACGAACGCTCTCATTCAGACGAACCTTGTCATCCGCAATATATGTACAGTTCACCTCCGCACTGCCTTTCAGTCCGCAAAGTGCACCCTGATTGCGAAATCGTGCTGCGGCGCGGTTGAGAGTATCCTCAGACAAGGATGTGGGATCACCTGGACGCTTTTTGCCTTTGGTGCCCGAGTGATCCCACCGCCCGGGTGATGCCACATCCCTGTCTGAGGATACGATTTCGCAATCAACGCACACTTTGCGGACTGAACGGCAGTGCGGAAGTTAACTGTATGTATTGCCCGGTTTTACCCGATCGCAGGTTGGATATCTTCAATGTATAACGTTCATGCCGTATGAACTTGTCAAGAGTTATCAAAAACAGAGTTGTTGACTATGTTGAACTCAGATTCCGAGCCGTTCTTGAATTCGGCCCCGGATGCTAAATAATTTCGAAGTTATCTCTCGCTTAGAAACCAGTTAATCATGCTATGAGCACTTCTCTCTCCCGTGTTTGAAGTGCTTGTAGTGGCGTTTTCGTTACTGCGTCTCCCGAATTAAATCACTAATTCAAGCGGTGTTTGCTCAGAGAAACTTGAGGTTAGCATGTTTAAGTTCTCTTGCGGACTTAATTGTAGTGTACCTTAATTCTTCTCAGACGAACACCGCTAGAAAACTTTTTTAGCCTTCTTTTACCATCTGTAATTTCATCACTAAGTCCTTTCGTATGTCTGCGAAGGTCTCAAAAAATACTCTTGCTTATTACATACTGGTGTAATGAATGGTTTTCTTTCTAACCAGGAAGTCTGCAGAGATCATTATTCATTTCTTCATTTCTTCTAGAGGCTCATTCTTATTGAGAACGCCGATTTGTCGAGCATTGCACAGCAAGTCAAATCATGGAGGGACGACTACTGGACTGAAGACAGGCTTGAATCAGTAGATGAAACGTTGGATTAGAGGGTGGATTGGCCTGCGTAGATCGTTTCAAAACGTTCAGGAGAACTTGAGCAGAGAGCTGAGAGCTTTCTAAAGCCCGGAGCAAGCCTGAAACAAAGTTTTACTACGATTTCAATAAGCCAATTTTTTGGGGAAAGCTAAAGAAAGAGGCTTCATTCCTCAACCTCCGGCCGAAGTGGACTTGATTAGAGGGAACTACTCTGCACCCTTGAACCCATTTTTCCTCTCAGGAATGCAGTTTAAAACAGGCTGGATTAGGGAGTCTGCCTATTTCCTCATTGTGCCATGCGCCTCTAAATGACTTCGGAACTTTGAACCTAGCCCATTTTTAAATTTCAACCTAAGTGATGAAGATTTCCCGAGAGGTTCGAGCGAGGCCGTGTTAGAGCAGGCTGATTGCTTTTTCGGCACATCCATGGTTTGGCCCAAAGACCACATTGCAGTAGTAATGATCTCTGTTCCATCAGGATTCATTTGCTCGGAGAAGTTGATTTCTCTCACCAAGCCTTTCTCTAAGCATATATGAATAATAGCGACGATTGAGAGAATTGGTGCTATCCTCTCCTCTGATTTCTCATGAGTACACTGCTATCCATTACCATCTATCATTCCTTTAGCGTTCTGGAAGATGAAGATTAGCTGTTCGCTTACCTCTCTAGGGAGAAATTTATCTACGGTACCGCTTTTTCCATTTTTCCTCCTTATGCTTTTTACGAAGAAAGCAGATGTTGGTGTCTAGTTAACATGACTTCCGGCAAGCTTCATGGCTGAATTCCACCAATGCTGAACATATACATTAGGACTGGGTCTTGATATGCTCCCTATCCTCCTCTCTTAAAGGCAGCAGACACGCTTGAAAAAGTTGTTGAGATAACTACGTTTCTGAAGTCGCATGGCTCCTAGTAGACTGCTAACGCCGTCGGAAGCGTCAAAAACGAGTCAAAACTACTGAATTTCAGCAATGCAAATCGAAAAATTTCTGCAACCCCGCCCCTGAGCTTCTGCAAACCCGCCCAAAAATACAAACTCGTCCAGATTGATAGTGCTGATATGGTCACTTTGGCTAGTTTTTGATGCTTCCAACGAGGTTAACGTTCCAGTACAGGATGTAAGAGTATATCGGCTTCTCTATCTCAACCGTTTTCTTGCCAATATTCGCTGTTTCAACCGCGCGCCGTAAAATTCGTCCACTTTCACCTGATAACAATGTGACCGTTATTCCTCTATTTGCACACAGTTTTCGTCCGTTTTTTCGTCAGTTCCCAATACAACTAGCTCCAAACCTTTGATTTATGTCATAAAATCGATACCATTTTTGAGCGTGTCTGCTGCCTTTAGAACCAAATTACCTCTAAGCTTTCCCGTTCCGTTTCCAGTTTTGCCGAGTTCGCCCAAGAAGGACGTCATGGCCGTGTATACGGCAAAGCGGTTTTCCGCTCGAAGGCGGTTTTGACGATGGAAAATGTGTTTGTGTTTTGCATACTCTTAAAAGCACAGGACACCCAAAAAAATTAATTTTCAGATTTTATGCTTATTTTGGAGAGAGTCACACGCTTATCACAGTGGTATCTCTAAAATCGTCCAAAACCCCCTTTGAACAAAATTAGGGCTCTTCAAAAATGCCTAGATTTTGAGGATGAAAAATTGGTGGAGGAGTTGTCTCACGCCTGTGTTTCTCTTCATTTGCAATCGTTGCATGAGAGAAAGCCAGGATAAGGAGACAGTCCGGTAATGGACTGAAGAACAACGACTTGTTGGATTTCATCCATCTATCGAGCCGCTATCGAGTCCGAAAATCCGGAAGGGGGTCGGGCCTGTGGTTGTCGCTCATATCTCGCTTATCTGGAGGAAATGGGATCTGGCATTTGGCACGTGTTATACAGGAGAGTTCTTCTACACAATTACATGAAAATCTCAAAATTCATATCTGAGGGTGTACTGTGCCTTTAAAAACAGTGTTCACGATAAGAGAAACCGCATTTCAGTTCTCGATGTTTTTGAGTAGCTAAGTCCACAAATAAGGGGTTAATAGGGAAAAATCCCCACAGAATCTTCAGACACAGGGAAAAACCTTTTGAAGAAATCCTCGAAAAACTTGCCTGGGCCTGTTTGCGTGTGTCGGAGAATGCAGACAACGCATCGAACCTGACGTCTGTGGAATGGTTTTGCGCTTCAAAGTTCTTAAGTGAGTGGGTTTCCGTTCTGTTCCTTGGACTGAAAATTACTTGAAAAATGAGAGGGGCTATTGCATATGTATGCTGGGATGCTAGAACTTTTCGCGATAAAAAATATTCAAAAATACGGTGCCTCTTCCTACGGCAAAACGAACGTCGACAACTGTTATAGGACGAGGGCGGGAGAACCCTGCCTTGGGTTTGCGGTTTTTATAGGGAAGGTGATGTATATGGTTGTGAAACCTGGGTCTGGACAAAGGAAGTAGCCGCCACTGTTCAATCAGCCCAACGCCGTCTAGAACGTGCAATGCTTGGAGTTCGACTTGGGAACAGAATCAGAGCAAAGAACATTCGAAGAAGAACTGACCCGAATGATTGGATATACTCCGCGCTGCGCAGAAAATGGATTTATGCTACGAAAAACTAGCGGTGGGAACAGACGAATCCTGGCCTAAAATAGCAACTGGTTGGACACCAACAAGCAAACGGCTGCCGGGAAGACCGCGAACGCGCTAGATGGACGAAGTTGCGAGATACAGAAACCAGAAGACAAAAGACGTCAGAAGCTGGACTACACTTGTTGAAGGAGACGCGCGGAGAAATGCAGAAATCTTCGCAAGAAAGGCGTGCTCAACACTGTGCAGTTGTGATCGAGAGTGATAACTAATGAATAAATAAATAGGTACAGTCTACAGCAATATTACTAGGACCTGGTGAGGTTGCGGACTCGTCCTAACATACGGTAGTTCGCTAGTGGTATCACTCATTTTTCCGGGAAAGCTTTGATATATCGGTGGGTCTGTGTGTTCTCCGATACGACTACATCTGTGGAAGCAATCAAAACAGTTGAAAATGTGAGAACGGAAGCCGAAACTCACCGACCAATGTTAGTTGTTTCGAATAAATGAGTGATAACACTATCAGGCTACAGTATGTTAAGAAGAATCCCCAACCTCACCAGGTCCTACTTCCATTGCTGTAGACTATAAGGTGAGGCAAGAAAAACGACTAAACACAGCCTGGAGGCATTCGGAAACCCATTCGATTACCCCGCGATTGTCATGGAGTAGTTGTCCATGCCAAGGAACTATCACCTATGTTGAATATTCATTATCCAGAGGAATCCTAACATTTAAACGCATTAGAACCACCGTCTTTTCGGAAAATTCTCAATAGGAAACCCATCAAAGAGAGTCGCCTACTCAAGAAATTCAGATCCCAAGACCACTTCCGGCGTTCGACATTCTTTCTCACACCAAGGATTGCACGTAGAAGAGAAAATGGAATGATTCGGTTTTTTGAACAGTTCCTCCTCCGGATATTTAAAGGCAGTGGTCGCGATAAAATATGCTTGTCTTCTCTTTGACTACGAACCCTTTTCTGGGTTTAGAGTAGTAGAACCTATAAGAAAAAATCGCGAAAAACCGCTGTTTAAAGGCAGCAGACACGCTCAAAAATGGTATCGATTTTATGACATAAATCGAAGGTTTGGAGCTGGTTCTATTGCCAACTGACGAAAAAACGAACGAAAACTGTGTCCAAATAGAGGAATAACGGGTATTTTGTTATCGGGTGAAAGTGGACGAGTTTCTCAGCGCGTGGATGAAACAGCGAATATTAGCAACAAAACGGTTGAGGTAAAGAAGCCGATCTACTCTCACAACCTGTACTAGAACGTTCACCTCGTTGGAAGCTCCAAAAACCAGCCGAAGGGGCCGTATTAGAACGATCAGTCCGGACGACTTTGTATTTTGGGGCGGGGTTGTCGAAGCTCAGGGGCGGGGTTGCAGAAATTCTTCGACATTCATTGCTCAAATTTAGTAGTTTTAACTCGTATTTGACGCTTCTAACGGAGCGAGCCTTCTGTTAGGAGCCATACGACCCTAGTAACGTAGTTAACTCAACAACTTTTTCGAGCGTGTGTGCTGCCTTTAAGGCCAAATTTGCAGCCTGAACTCTCTTGTCTTTCGATGGTGGACGAGCACACTCCACATCATCGGCATCGATGACCTCTTATATCAAGAGCATCAGCTGGCTTGAAATTGAAATTCAATCCATGAACCTTCGAATTTATGTACACCTCTAGTCAAAAACATTGACTGGAGTGCTTTCTTTCATTGCTCAATTGTTTTTATTAGGTAAACTTGCATTGATTTCTTCCTCTGAATTTCGATGATTTTTGACTGCTCGGCATGAGACTGCGATCTTTTTAGTTTTCGCTCTGAACCTCTACACGAACTGGCTTCTTTGGGCCCTAGAAGCTCCAATTCTAGCCCGTTTTTCACCGCCCTACCTTAATAGTTTTTCAGCTGTTTTCGATCTAAGCTGATTTTTGTTGTTTTTTCGAGAACGTTTTTCATCGTGGCCACTGCCTTCAAAGTTTTTAAGGTACTTTTCGCTATTACTTTATACATCGTGCACAGCTACTTCGAAAAATCAGATACGGTTTTTATTGTCAAAACTGCCTTTGACCAATTCACGACCACGCCTAATTTTGGGTGACTGCACGTTTGGACCGCGTGCAATATTGCGTTACCGTATAACGTGTCCCACCGGTGGGACACGCGAGTTCGAATGACACGCCATAGAAAATTGATTTTCGTTTTTTTGTGTTCGTAGTGAAGGTATCAAGAAAGTAAACATTGTACCAGAATTCCCGCTCATGGAACTCTTTCTATCATGAGAAGCAACTGCCTGAAGTACGGCAGGCTCAAGCGGGGTTTGAATGTGATTCAGTCATATCTGCTATCTGTTTTTCAACTCTGCAGGGCTTGGGTTTGGTCATGGTGGGTAAAAGAGCCAAAATCGAATAAAATCGACGTTTCGGGGTTATGGTGGATATAGTCATGGTAAAGGTGTGACTTGACTTAACCGGTTGGCTTTCGCCTGACGCGGTCATTCCGCATCTTCACCGAGGTGTGCCGTCCCAGTAGTCAGCCGTGTCCATTTTTCACGGTCTTCAGCCACAATTTGAACACATTCCATCCAGCTGTCACTATTCCATTTCTTGCGAAACGAAACATCGCGCCTGAACTGTCTTTCGATGCCGAGTGACTTCAAATCCTCTTTAACCACATCCGTCCTGAACTTTCGCCTACGCCCAGGTGGCCGTTTCCAAACAGAATTTGGAAGCATTCTTAAAGCGTGTTGTACGGGACGATCCGGCGTTCCTCTTAGTATATGCCCGAGCAGTCCAAGTCGACTTTCCATTGCTGCTTGAGATGGCGTTAGGAGATGCTGGCACCTCCCTCGTGTCAAGCGTTGATGTACTGCGTCGATTTCCTTGTAAAGGTCTTCGTTATGGCATACACGCGGCCAGAAATATCCAAGCAAACGCCTAAAAAGCTTCCTCTCCGTGCAATCCAACCTTTCCATCTGCGTCTTCGGTGCTGCCCACGTCTCCGATCCATACATCATGATAGGGCGAATAGCGGATAGGTAGATGCGCAGCTTGACTTCCTTCGCGATGGGGGTAGACCACAAACACTTGGTTAGAGAATCAAATGCAGACGTAGCTTTCGCACATCGTTGTCGAATATCCGCTGCATAACTACCATCGTTCTTCAGCAAACAGCCCAAATAACAGAAATCGTCCACCAGTTCGATACGTTGTCCGTCCACACAAACTCCCGTTGAAGGCCTCTGAGAGACCCACATCTGCTTGCATTTGTCGGGACGAAGACGAAGTCCATAGGCTGCGGCATACTTCGAAACGAGGTTCACAATCCTTTGCAGTTTTGCGTTGTATTCAGCAAAAAACACAATGTCGTCGGCGTACTCCAGGTCGACAAGGGAGCGTCCTGATGGTGTTAGGATCACATCCGCAGGAAACTGTTCTGCAACTCTACGCATGATGTCATCAACGGCGAAGTTGAAAAGAAAAGGTCCTGCAACGGCTCCTTGCCTTACTCCTGTTTTCACCTCGAAAGCTGACGTAAATCCGACAGGTGTACGAACTGCTGCTGTTGTTCCTTTGTTCATGTCCTCGATTAACCGAACATACTTTTCCGGGACTCCATCTGCTCGCAGAGCATTGAGCAATTGATCACGATGAGGAGAGTCGAACGCGGCTTCAAAGTTCAAAAAAGCAAGCTGTAATGGCTTCGAATACCGCTGCCACGATTCAATTACTCTTCTAACGACGAACACTTGGTCGATGGTCGATCTTCCAGGTCGAAAACCGGCTTGCTCATCTCTGGTCGTTCCTTCACGATATTAGATAAGTCGCTCGAGAATGATACGTTCTAAAACCTTGTACATGACACGAAGTAGAGAAATTCCTCTGTAGTTCTTAGGATGCGTGACGGATAGCTTCTTGAGAAGAGGTACGATGATCGCATGTCTCCACGAATCGGGTATCCTTTCGCTCATCCATATGGCACGGACGGTGCGGTAACTACAGTTCAGGGTGGCGAAATTGTGGCTTGTGGCCAAAGACTCCATGAACTCCCTAGGTACGGATCCTAAGGTGTTATGGACCAGAGGCCTTAGTGTGCCGGACGGCGACACCTCTATACAACGTATGGGATACTTTCGCGATATAGTTGTGCACGCTATATCGCTGGAACGTTCCCTGTGTACACTCAAACGTCTGCTGGGTTCAGTCGAAGCAGGGGCACCAACGAGCAGGTACTAACAGATTCCCTTGTCGAGTCTAGGGTAGATGTGTACATTGAACATGAGAAAGTTCGGGAATTCGTCCTTGTGGCAGAGAAATCAATTTTTAAAAAGCGTGTCCCACCGATGGGACACGCGGTCCGGAGTGGTAGTCAATGCGTGTCCCACCGGTGGGGCACGTGGTCGTGAATGGGCTATTTGTAGTCATGGTAAAGGGGTCTACAGAGTTGCGGCAACCGGGGAGTGGTCAGCCAGCATCAGCCTTGACGCGGCGACAAAAAATGTTTTCGGGCACTATTGTCGCGCGTCGGCTTCTTCTAGAGGGACCAGCGACCTTCTTCTTTCCTAGATTTCGAAATTATTCGATTTTCGATATTCCTTCAATCGATTCCTTAAAATTGAATTAATCGAACTTCATTTATTTGACAATGAGAAAAAAAATAAATTTTCCGACATTCATTCATTCGAAATAGAGAATCGAAGGTATGTAGTCATTCATTCGTTTATTCGAAAATTGGCAAGCCGGATATATTCATTCATTCACTTGGTCCCTTTAGTCGAAAAGCACAACCATACTTCACAGTAGTTCGATCAAAGCCTCTGATTTGACTCAAAATTTGTTTGAGGGGGCTATTCATTAGGCTGGTTACGAATTTGGTGTTCATTTGCCGATTTCCATAAAATGAAAGTAGGCGTTACCCTCTAGCATGCTGCCTATCGTAACCTATACATACAGTAAATCTCAGAATTTCGACAAGCGAACACCCCTACATACAAGTTTTGAGCGAAACCTGAGCTTTTCTAAACACTTTAAAAATTCCTGATGGTGGTGCCCTTACCTTGCCGCGAGGCTCTGAAAAAACGCCTATAACCTTTCAGAGCGATTTTAAGCAGCGGCGAAGGATATTTTGGTTCTCTACGTCCAAAAGTGGTTCTAGAAAAGCATATTTCGTTCTAAATGGCCAGACTTACTGAATGGAGTTACCTTGTTAGTGAAGTGTCAAAATAGTGCGCATGGAAAAGCAATTAGGAGTGTTTACTCGTATAAATAACTCTTAGAATGACTCTCTCCAGGAATAATATTTTTATCCCCGTTTTATTGTTATTCTATCGTTTATTCAGAAGCTGCATTGAACCGGGATTGTCTTTGGCGCTGTTACGAGATCCCAAAAATTAATTAGCTTCTTCTAATCGAAGAATCCAGCAGAGGCCACCTCCTGCTCAGTGCGTGTTTACGCGCTCGTCGGAGAATGTGTTTTTATTATCAAATAGTTATCGTTTTTTATACCATACAAATAGAGGTCCTGGTTCCGTTCTAGACCTTTTTAATTGTCAGAGCAAGAATCGTTGCACACAGTTTCTGAACTCACCTTTATAACACATCTACCATTAATTCTTTTTCTGGCTGAATCGCTTAGAGGCATCGTTCGCGAAGGTTTTCACACTTTATTTTATGCTATCGTTCTCGAAGCCAAATTACGGTCCCCACTCGCGGACAAAGGCTGTTGCATCACGCGACACGATGATAATCGTGCTTGGAGAAAGATGAATCCTACCGGGACCAAGCGGTCCCAGCACCATTAACATCCTTTTGCGTGATGCAACAGGCGTCGTCCGCAAATGCGGACCGGAATTTGGCTCTGAGAACGACAGTGAAAGGAGTTGATTAATTTTCTGCATAAATGTGACCTTCTGACCAAGACTCAAATGTTTGTGAGTTTCCGCTTGTCTGTTTCGTATACTCTGTTTATCTTGAATCGCATAAAACACGGTCCGCCAATAGTCCTCTAATTGGCCCGCTAGTACCATAGTGTACGTCCACGACGCGTTCTCGGCAGACCCGGGTGTGCACCCGGTGTGCAGAGCAATCGATTCGTCAATGCCGTCACTCGCCCACCCACCCTGCCACCCGGGTCTGCCGAGAACGCGTCGTGGACGCACACTACGGTACTAGCGGGCCAATTAGAGGACTATTGGCGGACCGTGTTTTGTGCGATTAAAGATAAACAGAGTATATATTAAGATGCCCCTACGGTGGGAATGCGTAGTCACAAGGAATAAAAAATACTGACTCACTACAAACATATGTTTTCGATTCTACGGATTCAAACAATGGCTGGTATTTATATTGCATAGAAGATTACCGCAGCTTCTCATCAGCTAAATTCCACACTCGTCATTTGTACACAGTGTTTCGAGTCTGATTATTGATAAGTTCCTTTTTCTGAAAAAATTGAGGAAAAGGCTTTCACTGCCACGAGTCACCGGCTGTTTTAACGGAGGAAGAGTTGGTCGATCCGAGCTTCCATCGTTTTCTGTCTGTCCTTCTTTCCGACTTTTCCTCGCTGTGCATCCTAAGCGATAACCATGAAATCGCAGATAGGCAGCCCCAATTTCAGGGTGTTTTCAGCGTGGCTGGCTGCTCTCTTTTATCAATTTATATCTTAATACGCCAATATGTACAGAGCAGACATCTGTTTACGTCTCTTCCTCGATTGCATAATCAAATGGATGATCGTATTGACTCATTCCTAATGGTGATATTAGTTTTTAAGGTTCAGAGATGGGAATAATCCATGAAATGCCTGGAGCCAGAACGCATTTCGAACGAAGTAGGAGATAATTACTCCAGTGTAACCTCTAGTAATTTTCGTGTGGTTTGACCTCCAGGAAACAGTATTATATGCTTACTACTGCGTCAATGTGTAAACCTGCTTTTGGCCGTTTGGCTTAACCTGTAGTGCGGTCGTTGGTGTACAAATGTCACTATTAGCAACCGTTATTCAACTTGATCTTCCCTATGCTGCTTACAACTCACATTAGGATTGCTCCCTTTCAAAGAAAAGGATTCTTCTGGGTACCTTCGACTCTCAATAAATGCGGTTAAGAATTTAGGGGAAGAACTATAAAGGAGACGGAAAGCAGCATTGACAGCTTTGGTATCGCTTAGATAAGCCAACGAATGTCTTGTTTACCCAAAACTGAAACGCTTAGTACCTGTTTAAGTTCTCCATGCGCTCTGCTGCCGAGCGCAAACGTAGACAGATTTACCTCAGAGCTTGGTTTCTTTTTTCGCATTACCGGCACACTCGAAATCAGGCCTTATGCCCAGGTCTTCTTAGATAACTCCCTCTTTAAGGTCCTATGCGATACGTATGGAGAGTATGTTCCTATAGGCAAGCTACCTTATGAGGAGAGCCGACGATAGATGAACAAGAAGGACAACCGAATAAACTCCTATTGGGCGTTTGCGTCACTTAGGAAGATGACCTGACGAGTCGAAATTGTGAACAAGCTGCTTAGGCAGCGAACGTTCGCTTCCACTCACAATATTCTTAGAGGCATTGTCTGCAAAAGTTTTGTCTTACAATTTCCGCATTAAGTTCATTCCCTCTCCTTGAAGGGCAAACGCGTGCAAAATTTCGTATCTCGACTCAGTTGAATAACGGAGAAAAAGCTGAACGTGACAAATGGGCCTCAGATTCGCAATCAGCACCCAAAACAGCCCTTAGACAATAGTTTCAAGCTCAATCGGAGACAATTTTTTGAACGCCCTGAAAATCACCATTCGTGTATCCCTTTTCTCATATAAAAATGCCCACTCTTGGAAACCTCTGGCAAATCTCTGAGGCATTCAGGGGATTTGAAAAACGGAATATTAATGCTGTGTCTCATACCTACAACTATTAAAACATGGTTTTATAAAAGCCCTCGGGAAATGTTAGGTTAGCCCTAGTAAGTGCTCAAAGGCATCGTGCGCGCTGAGAAACCCTTTCAATATTTGTGTGTAATCAAATAATTCAGGCTAGCTGACATCATCAACGAATCTTCAGACTCTGAAAATGCGCCACTCAAAAGTTACGGCCGTCTTAAAACTGCTGTGGGTCGATCAGTGACACTTTTTCACAGAATCTTGACGCGACCGTCTAACAACATGGAAAACAATCGTGGTACAAACTCCACATGCAGAAAAACTTCAAAAATGACAGTGAAGATTTCTAAAATTAAAGCAAAACTTCAAAAAACGATTCTGGCGCGAATCTCAAATCCGTTTTTCACAGTGTCTTTGAACTGGTTTTGCATCACAAATTAAGATTATATAAGGGTTCTTTCGACATTTTCGTTCACTAGAGCGACCAAGCTTTCCAAGAACATGAAAAAATATTGTATGGTTTTCTGCGCGGACGATGCCTTCAAAAGCATACGTATCGATCAGGCTGGACTACGGTAGGCTCATGGACGGCATGGCCCCCTAGGACGGCATACGTTGGGTTGTCGTACAACTATGACGGGGCCTCTGGTGGCCATCACAGCATGGACAATGTAGACTTTGCGACGATTTTGACATAAGTGACAAATGTTTTGCTGAGGCTCTCACGATTTGTGAGAGCGATCGTTCAAGTACCTCAGTGAGTTGTACCAACAAATCAATCTTCTCGTTCTCGTTAGGCTAAACTCTAATGGTTAGAAACAGCTACTGAAACATTGACAACCCCGACCCTGTTTTCATCGAGAATTTTTTTTCTGAGCAGCACTCCAAACACTTCACTAAAGTAGATCTTGTTCCAAGAGTGAGCACTGACCTGATTTTTGTCTATTTCTCGCTCTTTGCGTTTCTCTTCAGTCTTTCTCTTGAGGGGTCTATTTCACGAACGAGTGCGCAATTTTGTTTCAGTTCTCAGAGCTGTACTTGTTTTTTTTTCTCGAGAACTTAAACCCATACCAAATATTTCACCTCCTTTGAACACAACGGCTTACCCCTCACCCCCTCTTCACCCTCTCTGCTGGTATGAAATCAGCCTAGAAGTGAACTGCTTTTCAAAGTCAAACATCAATTTGGGATCATTTCTTGGATATCGGTTCAGTTCACGTCGCTCTATCTTTTTTGGTCCTTGGTCCAGGTAGGATCTCTTCTACGCAGAGAATGTGACCACGATTTCATATTAATACTGAATCGAAATATGCCGTCCCTTCAAAGAGATCCTTGATTGAAAAGTGCAGAGTAAGCGCCTGCAGCTGTTACGTGTTCAGGATTTGTGTCTAGCCAACTGTAATAAGTTTTCCTGTCTTCTGCTCCATTAGCTCCTTCACGTACCGCGCTTTTTCCATGAACATTCGTTTCAGTCCATTATGTTTTTTGTCTATCCTGCATCCATGGTTTTTATGGGAGCGAGGCAAATGAACAAGAGTGAGCAGATTTCCTTGCGGCTAGAATAGTGTTCAATGACTTACCGACTGAACGACCTAGAGTTCGCAACAACTTAAGTCTGATGAATGGACGGGGCTGCTACGGTAGATCACCCGCGCTAATCGAGACCCCGTTCTCCATTGAGTCTGCCAACCCCGCACGGCCAGCCACCTGGTCCATGCGTCAGACTAAATCGAAAACGGAAACCATACATACTGTGCTTATCTGGGTCAAATTCCGGCCGGCAATTGTGTCTCGACACGCTTTGCGGCCGCGCGCTTCCGAGTCGGAAGAGTTTCCAGCGCCGCAGCCGTCGATCTGTTGGCTCTAGGTGGGTTTTAGAAACTGGAAACTAAACAAAATCGAAGAAAACTGTATAAAAAAGCCATATCGAGTCGGCTTTGGCGCTGGAAAGTCGACCGACTCGAGCGCGTGCGGCCGCAAAGCGTGTCGAGACGCGATTGCGGACCGCAATTTGGCCCAGATAAGCAAAGTACACCCCATTTTACGCTCAGGTTTTTTTGATACGCTCTCTTGATCGCACGCGCAGAAAACCGTATATTATTTTTTCTGGTTTTTGTGTTAGCTTGACCTCTCTAGTGAACGAAATTGTCCAAGAGCCCATGAAAAACATTTGTTTGCAAAGAAATGTTAGTCGGAACACATTCTAATGAAGAATATTAATTTCGCGCCAAAATGTTTTTTGAAGTTTTTCTGCATTTGGAGACTTCGTGACCGTCATTTTTAAAGTTTTTTCTGCATGTGGAGTTTGTGCCGTGACTGTTTTTCATGTTGTTTGACGGTCGCACCAACATTCTATGAAAAAGTACTAGATGACTGGTGAGAACTTGTGGTGGATCCTCGTCTTTAACTCCTTCCAACCTCAAAACTCTACGTTTTTCACGCGCCAAAGGTCTTCGGTGTGGTCTACCGGGCTCATTCATAAAATTGAATCTGAAAAAAAGGAAATTGGTTTTCAGCGCGAACGATGCTCTAAAGAAACCGCGCGCTCTACGGTCAATCAACTTAGTGAGTTTTAAAACCGGGTATTTTCGTTGTCAGTAAACCCGTTTCAAAGAATTTCAAAGTGCTTATTCTCCGCGCACCAGTATTTGAAGCCCTTTTTAGTATGAGTCGTAATTAAAGTGAGGTCGAACCTTTTTTATGTGAAAAATAAGAGTCAATGGGGTGGGTGAGCTGTGCGGACACGCAGTGTCCTAAGTGTTATTGGACAAGGGCAAAATATGTACAAGGTGTCGATCTGGGCCCTGCACCACATAACTTTTTTTACGTTGCACGTATACAGGAGATTTGGACAGCATCAACCCTAGTATGCTTCCATGTCTGTCGGGGAAGGGCCACGTGGATATATACATACTAGGTTGATGCAAAAGTTTCCGTACTTTTCACGGCTTTAAATTGAAAACGTTTATTTCAAAAACAAACAAGGCTCACCCAACAATATAATTTCCATCACTTTCAAGTATCCCTCTCCACCGATATGGCAGATCATTAATTCCCGACGCGTAGAACACTGGCTGTTTTGAGTCATAGTATTCTTTCGAGGCCATTTTGACTTCGTAATCGTTAGTGAACTGTTTTCCATCCAGGAAGTGTTGCATCGAGCGGAACAGATGGTAGTCGGAAAGGGCAAGGTCTGGGCTATATGGAGGGTGAGAAAGAACTTTACGGCCCAGATCCAGCAGTTTCTGTTCGCCTTCTTCACGACAATGCTCGGCCACATGTATCACTGATAACCCGACAGTATCTGCTGGACCTGGGCTGGAAAGTTATTCCTCACCCTCCATAGAGCCCAGACCTTGCCCTTTCCGACTATCATCTGTACCGCCCGATGCAGCTTTTCCTGGATAGAAAACCGTTCACTAACGGTGATGAAGTCAAAATGACCTTAGAAGAATACTTGACTCGAAACAGCCAGAGTTCTACTCGTCGGGAATTCATGATCTGCCTAATCGGTGGCGGAAGACCCTCGAATGTGACGGAAATTATTTTGTTGGGTGAGCCTTGTATGTTTTTGAAATAAATGTTTTTTATTCAAAATCGTAAAAAAACCGGAAACTTTTGCATCAACCTGATATCTAGTCAATAGTTCTGAACGGGTGTGGAGCGGACTCACTCGACATTTTAATGCAATTTGAGCGCAGAGTTTCATCTAACAGGAAGTGGAATGGCGACAAGTTGATAGATTGTGTTCAAATTGTGAATGAATTGTGCACGACTCGTTCATAGTGCAACACGCCTCGGTGAAGATGCTGACCGCATGAGGCAGAGACCAAATGATTGCCTGACTTACTGCCGAGTAGGGTTTTACGAGCGTGATAGGCTGAGGGTCAAATAGAGTATATGTTCAGCAAATTATCGTTCCTAGAACATCCAGGATAGAGAAGGGCTGCAGTTGACGTCGAATAAGGTGCGATAAATGTAGTCAGAATGGTATTCCCGATTAGGTTGAAATAAAGAGTAGAAATGCAAGAGTAAATTGACCTTGTGGAGATTCATAGTCTCGTTGGAGGAGGACATGCCTTTCCACGAAGAGTAGTCTGAGTAGAATTTATTTCACATGGGGGAACAAGTACATCGTGCGCTTCCGGGTGGTCTCTAACGAATTCTGCGATGCTAAGCCCAATTAATGAGAGCAATTCCCATCCATGCAGTTCTCCTTCCTCAGCGAGTTTTTTTCTAGAACTCAAACTTCACATCATATAGTCTCTTTGTCAGATCTAGTCGGCGGAATGCTCGACCTTCGCGACACTATTGGCCAGCGAATGGTTGATGGCGCGCGACGATTTACCTCCGCGGACCCGCCCATTCATTAGACTAAATTTTGGGAAGAGACTACACATACATAACCGAAAACGCATGGTGTCGCCATCCATGTGAAAATGTCTATTTTTTAAAATCTTATCTCGAAGATTTCAGAGATCGCTGTTCACCAGAATGCACTCTAAATGGGGAGGCCTAAAGGGCTACATATTTGTCGAAAATGTCTAACAAGTGCAGCGGATTTGTCTGAGCCTTTGTACACAAATGTCTCTACTGAGGTTTTGACTGTGCAGGAGAAGGCTTTGGCTTTCTTTGTCCGAGGTTCAACCATAAATATTTTTGTCTCGTCCGTGCCACTCTTGACGCGGCAACATATATATTTATATTTATTACATGAACGGGGTCATGTCATCATAAGAAAAATAAATGAGAAAAAAAGGATAAATTGGAATATACTCAGTAACAACCACTACATGACATCCACTATAGTCAACAGCCTCACGTCGGATTTAGGTAGCAGTCAACAGTGTTTTGGAATACCCGTAAGTTGTGAGAAACAGGCAATCTCTTGCTCAATTTTAAGAAATCTGAGTCGGCTCTAGCAGAAAAAAAGTGTGACCGGCTCCTTAACCTAGCTCTTGGAATTACGAGTTTCTGAGAACCTCCTCTGGTTATAGAGCTTCTCAAGCACCAAAAGTCGCTCAATTTAAGACCACAATTACCATGTATTATTTAATGGAACATATTCAAATCAAATTTCAGTCTCCTGTACGCGAGTGAGCGCAAGTTGAAGATACGATTCCGTTCATGGGAAGGAGGAATCCGGTCATGCGAAAAACCCTGCGTCCTTATCAACAGTTTTCTAGTAAAATTATTCTGGACACGCTCGAGCCTTGCTATGACCTGTTTCTTGTATGGGCTGAAAATCTTTGTTCCATATTCGAGCAGGGGCATCACTTGACTTACTTGACTTAATCGGTTGGCTTTCGCCTGACGCGGTCATTCCGCATCTTCACCGAGGTGTGCCGTCCTAGTAGTCAGCCGTGTCCATTTTTCACGGTCTTCAGCCACAATTTGAACACATTCCATCCAGCTGTCACTATTCCATTTCCTGCGAAACGAAACATCGCGCCTGAACTGTCTTTCGATGCCGAGTGACTTTAAATCCTCTTTAACCACATCCGTCCAGAACTTTCGCCTACGCCCAGGTGGCCGTTTCCAGACAGGATTTGGAAGCATTTTTAAAGCGTGTTGTACGAGACGATCCGGCGTTCTTCTTAGTATATGCCCGAGCAGTCGAAGTCGACTTTCCATTGCTGCTTGAGATGGCGTTAGGAGATGCTGGCACCTCCCTCGTGTCAAGCGTTGATGTACTGCGTCGATTTCCTTGTAAAGGTCTTCGTTATGGCATACACGCGGCCAGAAATATCCGAAGCAAACGCCTAAAAAGCTTCCTCTCCGTGCAATCCCAACCTTTCCATCTGCGTTTTCCGGTGCTGCCCATGTCTCCGATCACGTTACATCATGATTCAGGGCAGCGAATAGCGGATCAGACGTGAACGCGCAACTTGACTTCCTTCGCATTGATGGTGGTAGACCCTACAAACGCTTGGTTAGAAAATTGAATGCAGACGTAGCTTGGCCGCACATCGTTGTCGGATATCCGCTGCACCAACTACCATCGTTCTTCAGCAAACAGCCCAAATAACAGAAATCGTCCACCAGTTCGATACGTTGTCCGTCCACTTTCAGAAAGCTCCAGTTGAAGGCCTCTGAGAGACCCACATCTGCTTGCATTTGTCGGGACGAAGACAGCGAGAATCACTTCAGGCTGCGGCATACTTCGAAACGAGGAGTTCACAATCCTTTGCAGTTTTGCGTTGTTTTTCAGCGAATAACACAATAATGTCGGCGTACTCCAGGTCGACAAGGGCGTCCCTGATGGTGTTAAGGATCACATCCGCAGTAAAACTGTTCTGCAACTCTACGCATGATGTCATCAACGGCGAAGTTGAAAGAAAAGGTCCTGCAACGGCTCCCTTGCCTTACTCCTGTTTTCACCTCGAAAGCTGACGTAAATCCGACAGGTGTACGAACTGCTGCTGTTGTTCCCTTTGTTCATGTCCTCGATTAACCGAACATACTTTTCCGGGACTCCATCTGCTCGCAGAGCATTGGAGCAATCGATCACGATGAGGAGAGTCGAACGCGGCTTCAAAGTCCAAAAAGCAAGCTGTAATGGCTTCGAAAGACCCGCTGCCACGATTCAATTACTCTTCTCACGACGAACACTTGGTCGATGGTCGATCTTCCAGGTCGAAGGCAGCCGAGCTTGCTCATCTCTGGTTACGTTCCTTCACGATGTTTGATAAGTCAGCTCGAGAATGATACGTTCTAAAACCTTGGTACATGACACGAAGTAGAGAGATTCCTCTGTAAGTTCTTGGCGGATCCGTGACGGATAGCTTCTTGTGAAGAGGTACGATGATCGCGTAATGTCTCCACGAATCGGGTATCCTTTCGCTCATCCACCCATGGCACGGATGGTGTTGAGTCATTTCCACGAATCCCAGACGGAGGAAGAGCTTTCAGCATTTCAGCAGTGATGATTTGTCATCTCCACCTGCCTTTCCATTCTTCATTTTCCGTACACAATCCAAAACTTCAGACTCAGTCGGCGGTTCCTCACTGACATCGTAAAGTGCTCTCTGAACATGCGGGAGCTCAGGTACTAATAGCTGGACGATTCCAGTAGTGAACTGAAGTAATCCTTCCATATTGGCAGCGTCGCGTCACCAACTGCAACTCCATTGGTGAGTGTTCAAGACAGGAGAACATCTCTTCATCTTCCCGCTATACTGTATCGCAGCAACGCTGTAGGCTTTCTTCAGTTCTTCTTCTCCTCCCAAGCCTTCTCCGAACTCCTTAGCTCTACACGTCCACTCTCGTTCGCGGTCACTTTTGAAGCTGCCGACACAACTTCCTCCTCGAACGCTTCTCCCTCCCACGAAGTTTCCTGCAGTTCGGGAGAGCACATACTCTGTTGTAGGTAGAATGTTGTTTTCTTCTGAGACGTAGGCGAACTTCTTCTTAGGCTGTACAACCGGGAGTGCCTCTTTCGAAGCGTCCTGGATGCGCACTTGACAAAAGAATCCGCGTCGCATAAGTTTCTTCTTAGTCCGTACTCCGATGTGAATAGAAACGCGTTGTCGGAAATTCCTTCCTGCACTCTTCATCTCTGAGACTTTGTCATGTCAATCCTCTGCGGAGAGGCTCAGAGCCCCTCGCTTCCTCTTATGAATCCCTCACTGTAGTGAAGTTCAACAGAACAGGACCCAGGTGAGTCCGAATCGAATGCGACATCCCACACCAGCTCTGAGATCCTTCGAATGTCCGATACTGGAATATTCCTCGTCAGGACATGAAAGGTCAAGCTGTAGTTTTCCAAAGTTGTCATCTTCACGCTTCCGCTGCTCTTCTGGAGATAGCGGGTTGGTCCCTGCCACGTAAGCTGATGGCGGCGATGATTCCTCTTGAATGTCGATGCAATCAATCAGACCACTACGTTCACAAAAAGTCGACAAGGCGGTAGCCATTGTCCGATGTTTGCTCCCACTGGGTAGAACCATTTACCGAGTACTTCGGATTACTGATCAAGTCCCCATCTTCGCATTTGCGTCAATCCCACGACAACAGCATGGTTGACAAAGGTATCCCTGGCCAGCAACGTATTGGAGTTCCTCATAAAACGCATCCCTTCGAATTGTCTTCGGCCCGGTTTCCAGTGGGCGCATGAGCACTCACTATCCACAGATTGAATCCTCTGTGATCCCGCAGTCGTACGAATGCATTCCGACACGACGTTGAGCCGAACTCCTTGACCATACCATTGGAAATCCTTCCTTCATACAGCTATTGCACAGCCTCCCACTCTCCTAATCGTCAAGCGTTACCGCAGTAGATGGGTGTACTCTCCGACGCTGATGACGAGAATTCTATCAGCGAGGCGGGTTTCCTGCAAAGCAGCAGAACGGTGCAATGGAAATAGCTCAGAAGTCTGGATAGCCGCAGTTTTTGGATATCACTCGACAGCGATCGACAGTTCAAGAATTGGCGAAAATTGTGGCTTGTGGCCAAAGACTCCATGACTCCCTAGGTACGGATCCTAAGGTGTTATGGACCAGAGGCCTTAGTGTGCCGGACGGCGACACCTTTATGCAATGTGCGGGATACTTTCGCGATATAGTTGTGCACGCTATATCGCTCGAACGTTCCCTGTGTACACTCAAACGTCTGCTGGGTTCAGTAGAAGCAGGGGCACCAACGAGCAGGTACCAACAGACTTGTATACACACCCCCAGGGGCATCACATATGTCCTAAATGCTCTGAGAAGCGCGGTACTAACCTTTGTGGAAAGAGCCCTGAATAAGTTGTATACAGCCCTCGTAGCTTCCCCCGCAATGCGTTCACAATGCACATTTCTCGATTTTGAAAATTCGTAACCACGTTTCTCGCTTGCCTTCATGTTCTTTCACGTGTTTTTGGAAAAATTTCGACATTTAACGAAATAACGTTGGAGGATACGCTCTCAGAAGCGGAAAACATAAAATTTTGTGGCTACGTTAGTAAGAAAATTCTAGTAAGACTCGATATTATCTCTGAAAAAAAAGAAAACTGTAATGAAAACAATCACATAGAGGAGTGAATTGGGAATGAGATCACATAAAAAGGTCACGAACGAATGAAAAAGTGTTCAAGTGTTTATGAAAATAAGCGAACAATGGCTCAAATGAGAATGCAAATAGAAAAGAAATTATATGGATGACTAAACAATGAGAAAACATTGAAAGATAAAAGGATCGAAGGCGGCACCCTTCGCCGACGATAGAAATGATCCAGACCATTCCTCGCGCCGCCGCCCGCTTTGGCGGCATCATTGCTACGAGGAGCCGCTGCTGTCCTCGGCGACGAAAACGCACTATAAGTACCCGCGTCGCCGCTCTCTCGCGCCCTCGTCCGCTGCGTGGCGACCCCTTCCCACTTTCCGCCATTGCTTCGCCGCAGCTAGACTCGCCGCGGCGCAACTCTGCAGACCCCTTTAGTGTGTCGACCGCAATCGCACCATTTTAACATTGCGATAAACTGAAGTGTTGTATCAATCGCATAGTGGCTCATCTGAGGATAGAGAAAGCTTTCCACTTTCTTATGAAAATAGAAGCTTGTTTGTGATCGTCTTCAATAACATAAATTCACGAGACGTAATTGGCCTCGTCTGAGGCAAATTCTTCGGCCTTCGAATCTTTAAAAAGCATCTCTTCCACATTCGTCTGCCTTATATGGGGAGTGATCACCAAAGGGCAAAAGACCGAGTGAACAAGCACATTTCAACGTCCTCCTCTCGTCAGCGTAATGTTCTCACTAACACTGAATGCTTCCGAAAGGTAGCAGGCCGCGTCTCGTTCAATACTGAAAAGAACTACAGTTTAATGCAATGTTAAAAGGACATGGTGCGGTTGCGGTCACACCCTAAAACGACGATGGAAGACGCCAGATTTCATTATCGATGGACATCGCAGCTTTCTGGGAAAGTTATGGTTTTTCTTTTTTTTTCTTGTTTGTTTCGGCATTATTCTTGTTTTTAACTGTTTAAATATTGCGAATAGGGGCCATTCATAGTGCATCAGAGAAATTAGCCCTTCGTTCGGTCTTCGAAGTGTTGTTTTTTTTTTCAAAATTCTGTTTTGAAATCGAAAAAAATCAGCAAACTCCTCTCGCACACTAGGAAAAGCGCCTATTCGTAATACTATAAGAGTCAGAAACAAAAATAATTCTATCAAAAAGGGGTCTCCCAAGCAAAAGAGGTTTGGTTGGCGTCAGAAACGTTCCATCAAAAAGGGAACAATAGGTAAGTAGAATGAGGAGAGTCTACAAAAGTGAACAATATTTTCTCAGACTGATTTTTCTGGCCGATACTTCTTAACAGTAAAAACAAACCGTTGCGGTGTTCTACACCGGAAGCGCTCTGTGGTTCCAAATAGTCTCCGATTATGCGAGTAACGATAAAAATGTATATAATTATGTGCACCTATTAGTTATAATTAGAAGAGAAAATCGATTTCAACTTTACCTACACGGACAGCTAACGCTCACGAGTTTGCTACAAAAGCAGAAACCAAGTGCAGCATCTAATGAGAGTATTTTCTTATATTCTCGTCAAATTGAAGTCCATTCTTGGAAACCATTGAACTCTTCCTCGTGAAATACCACAACTTGGTTTGTTTTTGCTGTTAAGAAGTATCGGCCAGAAAAATCAGTCTGGAAAATATTGTTCACGTAGACTCTCCTCATTCTACTTACCTATTGTTCCGCTTTGATGGAACATTTTCTGGCAACATAATAAACCTCTCTGGCCTGACCCCTTTTGATAAAGTGTTCACTTTGCGATTGATATTACGAAGTAACTATCTCTGAAAAATCTTCAATATTTTGCCTGAATAGCATGGATTGCTATAATAATCAGTAGGCAACAAACTTCGTTGCGCACGCTACAAATGAAGCGCTACTCCACTTCCCACGACGTCCGATGATGACGTCCAGAAGATGTAATTCTATGCACTTGGCACCACCTTGGCACGACGTCTGATGACGTCACCATATGCTTTATGCACGCCCATGGCGACGACCTTGGCACGACGTCCAGAATGAGGTCATCAGATGCCCTATGTACTTTGGCATGACATCCTGATGACGTCCATTAGACTCTGCCCTATGCTACTTTGCATGACATCCTGATGACGTCATCAGATACCTATGTCACTTTGCATGACATCCTGATGACGTCATCAGATGCCCTATATTCTTTAAGATGACACCCACGATGACGTCATCAGATTGCCCTATGTACTTTAGATGACACACTGATGACGTCCTCAGATGCCCTATGTACTTTAGATGACACCCTGATGACGTCATCAGATACCCTATGTAACTTTGAGATGACATCCTGATGACGTCAAATCAGTTTTTGCCCTATGTACTTTAGATGACACCCTGATGACGTCATCAGATGCCCTATGTACTAGATGACCACACTGATGACGTTCCACTCAGATGCCCTATGTACTTTAGATGACACCCTGATGACGTCATCAGATACCCCTATGTACTTTAGATGACATCCTGATGACGTCATCAGAAGCCCTATAGTACTTTACATGACACACCTGATGACGTCATCAGATGCGCATATACTCTTACATGAGCACCCTGATGAGCATTCTAATCAGATGCCTATGTACTTTACATGACACCCTGATGACGCCATCCAGATGCCCTATGTACTTTACATGACACCCTTATGACGTCATCAGATGCCTATGTACTTTACATGACACCTTGATGACGTCATCAGATGCCCTATGTACTTTACGCGACATCCTGATGACGTCAATCAGATACTATGTACTTTGCATGACACCCTGATGACGTCATCAGAGATGCCCTATGTACTTTACATGACATGCTGATGACGTCATCAAAACCTATGTACTTTACATGACACCTGATGACGTCATCCAGATGCCTATGTACTTTACACTGACACCCTGATGACGTCATCAGATGCCCTATGTACTTTACATGACACCCTGATGACGTCATCAGATGCCTCTCTTACTTTACATGACACCTGATGACGTCATCAGATGCCTATGTACTTTACATGACACCCTGATGACGTCATCAGATGCCGTACACATGAGTAAGTAAAGTAGTTTAACGTGAATCAGTAAATAACAAACTTGTTAGTAACTTTCCCTGTCCCTTCCCATCGTAAGAGTTCAGCCTACGACGTGTTTTGGCGATTTGATCCTTAACCAGCTGATAATATCACATGATATGATAAGCAGTAAGAAGTAAAGTAGTTAAGGTGAATCAGTAAATAACAAACTTGTTAGTAACGCTTCCCTGTCCCTTCCCATCGAAAAAGTCAGCCTACGACGTGTTTTAGCGATTTGATCAACCAACTGATAATATCACATGATATGATAAGCAGTGAAGTAAAGTAGTTAATGTGAAACAGTAAGTAACAAACTTGTTAGTCACTTCCCTGTCCCTCCCCATTGAAAGTCACAGCCTACGACGTGTTTTAGGGAGTTGATCTACGGCAACTGATAATATCACATGATACTTCGATAAGCAGTAAAAAAGTAATTGAGTAGTTAACGTGAATCAGTAAATAACAAACTTGTTAGTAACTTTCCCTGTCCCTTCCCATCAGAAAAGTCATTGCCTACGACGTGTTTTAAGCGATTTGATCAACCAACTGATAATATCACATGATATGATAAAGCGGTAAGAAGTAAAGTAAATTAACGTAGAATGAGTAATGGTAACAAACTTGTTAGTAACTTTTCCCTGTCCACTTCCCCATCAATGTAAAGTTCAGCACCACGACGTGTTTTTTAGCGATTTGATCAACCAGCTGCGATAATATCACATGATATGATAAGCAAGTAAGAAGTAAAAGTAGTTAAGGTGAATCCAGTTAAATAACAAACATTGTTAAGTAACCTTCCCTGTCCCTTCCCATCGAAAAGTCCAGCCTACGACGTGTTTTTGGCGATTTGAATTCAACCAACTGATAATATCATATGATATGATAAGCAGTAAGTAAAGTAGTTAATGTGAAACAGTAAGTAACAAACAATTGTTAGTCACTTCCCCTGTCCCTCCCCATTGAAAAGTACAGCCTACGACGTGTTTTGGGGAGTTGATCTACCAACTGATAATATCACATGATATGATAAGTAGTAATAAAGCAAAGTAGTTAACGTGAATCAGTGCTTTTGAAATAACAAACATTGTTAGTAACTTTCCCTGTCCCTCCCCATCGAGAAAGTACGGCCTACGATGTGTTTAAGCGATTTGGTCTACCAACTGATAATATCACATGATATGATAAGCAGTAAAAAGTAAAGTAGTTAACGTGAATCATTGAAATAACAAGCTTGTTATTAACTTTTTCCCTGTCCCTTCCCATCAGAAAAGTCCAGCCTACACGACGTGTTTTAGCGATTTGATCAACCAACTGATAATATCACGTGATGTGTTCAAACAGTAAAAGTAAAGTAGTTAGCATTGGATACAGTAAATAACAAGCTTCTTAAGTAACTTTCACTGTGCTACATCAGAAAAGTTGAAAAAATTTGGTAACAGCAGAGTTGATCAACCAACTGATAATATCACATGATATGATAAAGCAGTGAAGAGTAAAGTAATGTACGTGAATCAGTAAAATAACAAACATTGTTAGTAACCTTCCCTGTCCCTTCCCATCCGAAAAGTCCAGCCTACGACGTGTTTTAGCGATTTGATCAACCAACTGATAATA